>RJWJ010039220.1:0-14572 GCA_004363605.1 Indri indri | reverse complement strand
GCTATGTTCACCAGTGCAAGAAAATTGCTTATATTCTGGCTACTGCTATTGCTGTGAGTCACTGACCTGGACTCTCATGTCTTCTGCCAACATCCATCAAATTGCAGGAGGTTAACTTGTTGGCTTGCAAGAAGGGTAAAATTTGACTCTTCGAAGTTGACAATCTAAACTAAATAATCTACAATAGAATAAATAAACAGTTTTGAGTGAGAAAAGCAGAAGCTCAGGGAAGCAGGAATGTAATTGTAATTAAGAAAGGCAGGGGCCGGGCGCGGTGGCTCACGCCTGTAATCCTAGCACTCTGGGAGGCCGAGGCAGGCGGATTGTTTGAGCTCAGGAGTTCGAGACCAGCCTGAGCAAGAGCGAGACCCTGTCTCTACTAAAAATAGAAAGAAATTAATCAGACAACTAAAAATATATAGAAAAAATTAGCCGGGCATGGTGCGCGTGCCTGTAGTCCCAGCTACTCGGGAGGCTGAGGCAGGGGGATCGCTTGAACCCAGGAGTTTGAGGTTGCTGTGAGCTAGGCTGATGCCACGGCACTCACTCTAGCCAGGGCAACAGAGTGAGACTCTTCTCAGAAAAAAAAAAAAAAAAAAAAAGAAAGGCAGGAAGATTATATTTCAAAATGGTGACAAAGTACAGTCAAAATAGATGAATATGTCTTTCATCTGGCCTAAAGACTTTCGTACTTTTTATGCCTTGTTGAACTTTCTTGATAAATGTTTGAGTCTAACATATGATTTGAGGAACTAGAAATTTAGAGCTGGCAATGGTAACGACCATCTTTGTGTTGTAAGAGGAAAGATTTGAAACTAGTAGCACTGGTCATTAATATCAAGATGACAAACTGTTTTCTGGAATGAAAAAGCTTCATGCAAAGCTATATATTTTTCATCCATCTATTCCTTAGTTTTCTTTTAAAAATCTAGGGAATAGCATGTACTTATGAAATATTTCTCATAGGTAATACTAAAGTTTCTCACTGTATAAAGAAACTTGTTTTTGGTTACAAGTCACAGAAAACCTGACTCTTACATATTTAAACAACGAATGGGATTTATTGGGTTACATAGCTGGAAATCCACAAATAAGGCAGGCTTCAAGTTTAGTTTAATTGAGAGGCTTGGTTAGACAAACAAGTACCTAGTTTCTTTTTTCTCTTGTCAGATTCATATTCTGTACATCGGCTTTTACAGGGTTCTGTGTCCACATCTGAAACATTAACAATAGTCAGGGAATGCGATTGGGCTGGTCAGCTTAGGCCTGATTCACACGCTCCACTTCTAGACCCAAGAGTAGAGAGATATTCTTTCAAAGTCTATAGGCTCTGTGGAAAGTTGTGGATAACAGTAAACGACAACAAAATCTGAACGGTTAGCAAGAGAGGTGGGAGTGGATGCTGGGGACACAAGCTTTATCTTCATGACACCTCCATGATGAGGACACGTATGTACAAAACCATATATGTAAGTCAGCCCCCCTCTTTCCACACTTCTGTACAAAATAAATTTTTCCTCACATGCAGTAAATCAGTATTTGAGCAAGAAGGCTTTGCAATTGAATAGCTGCTCTAGGCTAAATGAGTTTCTCAGTCCCCACGCTGTTCTTAATGAAGATTACATGTCAGCTGAACTAGTTTAGTCTGTTAAGTGCACACCTGTTTGTGTGAGCATCTTGTACAACATGGTTTTGAAATTACTTCGGTTTTAATGCCCTAGAAACATCACTTCCTGTTTAAAAGAATGTTTAAGACGCTCTTTTAAATTGCTGGTAGAAATGTAAATATACAATCTTTTTGGAGGGAAATTTGGCAAATTTAACAAAATGACACATTTATTAACTTTTTGATTCCACAATCCTACTTCTAGGAATTTACCTTGAAATCTCATTCCAACATTGCAAAAACACATATGCAAAAAAGCACATTGCAGGATTGTTTGTAATTGTAAAATCTTGGAAATGGCCTACATGCTCATACCTAGGGGAGTGACTGAAAAAAAACATGCTCCTGCCACAAAATGGAGCACTATGACGCTATAACAAAGAATGTGGAAGATCTCTTGTGCATTTATGTGGAGTGATTTCCAGAACAGTGTTAACTGAAAAAAGCAAAGTAGAAAGGGGTATCTCTAGTTAGCTAGCTTTCATGTAACAAGGTAGCTGAAATAAGAAGATACACATGTTTCTGCTCATTTGGGGAAAAAAATAAACCGCAGGAAGAATAAATTAAAAACTAATGAGGCTGGGCGTGGTGGCTCACGCCTGTAATCCTAGCACTCTGGGAGGCCTAGGCAGGCAGATCGTTTGAGCTCGGGAGTTGGAGACCAGCCTGAGCAAGAGTGAGACCCCTGTCTCTACTAAAAAAAAAATAGAAATTAGCTGGGCAACTAAAAATATATATATAAAAAAAAATTAGCTGGGCTTGGTGGCACATACCTGTAGTCCCAGCTACTCGGGAGGCTGAGGCAGTAGGATCGCTTGAGCCCAGGAATTTGAGGTTGCTGCGAGCTAGGCTGACGCCACGGCACTCTGGCCAGGGCAACAGAGTGAGACGCTGTCTCAAAAACAAACAAACAAACAAAAAAAAACCAAAAAACTAATGAGATTGTTCATCTACAGAGGATAGACAGAAATATGCTGGAAAAAATAGGTGATGAAAATAGGGTAAAAAGGATGAGGTGAGGGACACTTCTCTAAGTGTAACTATTTTTTGTACTTCTGCCTTTTAAAACCATGTTAATGTTTCACATCCTGAAAACAGAATCAGCAAAGATAGGACGATAGAAGCAGAAACAAAGGAAATACCATAACCAGAAAAGTCAGGGGAGGGAACTAACCTAAGTAACTTTGGAACACAATATTTTGCTCTATTTTCTAAGACTAAAAAGACCAAAGGAACTATCAATAAATAATATACCCTGGCAGGTAGATTTGTTTATTCACAGTAGTATGTGTTAGCAAGTCTGTAATTACTTTTTTAATATTCTGAAATTGAGCAAATAGGTAAATGTTTGGTAGATAATGAAAGCCAGATTTCTCACTGTCAGAGAAGGGAGCTATTATACAAATAAGGAAAGGAGAACCCTGTACTTTTGGATTAGAATTTGAGGTATCAGTGTAAAGTTATAGGTATTAGCGTATGCACAAATAGATAATATGGAAATAGACATAGATATATACACGCACACCTATTTCCTTGCTCTGTCCACCAAAAGCGCCTAGAAGCAGTGGTACTCCAGTATTAATGTGCACATATAGTATTCTACATGCAGTATTCTTACCTTCTTAATGTTTTCTAATAAAAAGAACTCAGAGCCAGGCACAGTGGCTCACACCTGTAATCCTAGCACTCTGGGAGGCCGAGGCAGGAGGATTGCTTGAGCTCAGGAGTTGGAGACCAGCCTGAGCAAGAGCAAGACCCTGTGAGCTTGGCTCTACAAAAAATAGAAAAATTAGCCAGGTGTGGTGGCATGCACCTGTAGTCCTAGCTACTTAAAAGGCTGAGGCGGGAGAATCACTTGAACCCAGGAGTTTGAGGCTGCAGTGAGCTATGGACTGGGCCACTACCCTCCAGCCCAGAGACAGCAAGACCCTGTCTCTAAAAAAAGAAAAGAAGAAGAAGAAGAAAATCACCATTTGGCAATACCACAGTAATACTTTGGAAGAGGAGAGGAGATCAAGAATCATCAATTGACACTAAAATTAGTTTGTAAAAGTATAATTAGAGACAATATAGCCTAAAGTACCTCCCTGCTAAATACTTATTAATTACAAAGAGAAGAGTAACTTTACCATGGAGAAAATTGCTAAACATCATTTTAACCAAGTGATCAAAGTTAACATCACCAGTAATGGAAAAAATGATACTATGTGCCTCCTAATGCAGTGCATTGGCAAGAACATAGCATGCCTTCTGTGGTATTCCTGCCAAAAACGCATTACCTACGTCTAATTGTGAGGAAATGTTACACAAACCCAAACTAAGGTACATTCTATAATATAACTGACCAGCATTCTTTAAAAGTATCTAGGTCATAAAAAAACATAGACTGAGGGACTTTTCCAGATTAAAGGCAACTAAAGAGGCATGACACTTACACAGAATGTATGAACCTGAACTGGATTCAGAATCAGAAAAAGACATTAGTTTTTCCGAAATCATTCACTTGCCAGGAAAAAAAAGACATTAATGAGGCAGTTGGTAAAATTTAAATAAGTATACAATTTAGATAACATTTTATCAATGTTAATTTCATGATTATGAAATTATACTGTAGTATTTGTATTAGTATGCACTAATTTCATTTATTCAAATTCATCAGAAACAAATGAAAGTTCAACTTATTAAGTTATGCCTAAAGAGTCGTTCAATCTTTAGCTTTTGCATCTATAAACTTCAGAATCCAGCAGACAAATGGGAAGACAATGTAGCAGGGTAGAATAGTTCTGGAATGAGAGCCAAGAGATTCAAAATCCTTAAACAACTCTGTTCTCTCTACATGGCCCTGGGCATGGCTTCTGACTTCTGAGACATGGTGGCCTCCATTTCTTCCTCTGTGAGTGAAGGATTTGGACTCGATGACAGCAACCATTTATTGAAGGTCACCTATGTTCCTGACCAGGGGTGGGGAACCTGCAGCCTAAGGCCATATGTGGCCTTCCAGGTCCTTAAGTGTGGCCTTTTGACTGAATCCAAATTTTACAGAATAAATCCTTTTATTTTTAGTAATACATTTTTGTTCATCTTTTATATTCTCATTTTATTTCTAAAATGAACATATTTATTTATAAAATACTAAAGAATAAAATAAGTTTCAAGGAAATAATCCTCCCAGATTGACCAGAACAATTAGAACATTGGTAAGCCATAATGGTTAAATCGATGGCTGCTACGCTCATGATTTAGTTTTAACTCGCCCTGCCTGACTGGCGCCACTATTGCACAAGGCTGGTTGGCGAGAGTTTATGGGGGTCGAGTACACCAGTCTGTTATCTGCTTTTGACAGCAGTGCACTGTGTTTCTGTTTGAAGTGGAATTTGTGACTAGTTGCACAGCTTGACAGTATTTTTTAATTCTGTCTGTTTAATAGCCCATCCTGTCAAAGAAGACCAAGAGAACACATAAGGAAGAAGACAGAATTTTACATGAGGATTGGGAATTGCAATATTATCTTGTTTCTGCTACAGATAAGATGATTCACTTGCTCTGTGATACTGCAATATCAACATTAAAGAAAGTCAATGCTCACCAGCATTGTAACACTCACAAGGACCACAAATATTTTAAATCAGAGGGAGAGGCGTGAAAGGTTGTATTGCAGAAATTAAAAGATGAAAAGCAAAAGCACTGCAGATTTGAAGAATATGTGGCTGTTATAGATCTATTAATTGTAGAATACAATGAAAGTTTCACTGAGTTTGAGAATCATGACATCGCACTCAAATTAGCATTTTAGCCTCATCTAGTTGATATCACCAAGACACCTAAAGAACTACAGATGGAATTGATTGAGCTCTCAGTAGATGACATTTCAAAGTCATTGTTTGATGCTAAGGAAGATCCAATAGAAATATGGAAAAACACAGAATACCCATGCTTTGGCAACATGCCCGAAAATGCTTTCTTGCTTTTCAACCACTTAATGCTGCGAATCTACATGCTCCTACCTAACCCAAATCAAGACACCCTTAAGGTCACAAATGACTGATACCCATCTAGAGTATCAGCTGAAACCGTGGACCTCCATGCTGCAACCAAATATCCAAATGCTTTCCAACAAAAAGCAGACACAACAAAGTCATTAAAAGGTTAGTTAACTCTACAATTAACAAATAGTTTTCACTTTTTGAAATTATTAAGTACATAGTATTGAAGTTTCTTGAATGTGGCCTTATTTGATTACAGCTAAATTAATGTGGCCTTCCAACATGAAAAGATTCCCCATCCCTGTTCCAGACCTATACCTAGCATTCTCCATGTATGATTTCCAACCCTTCCCTACAAGATATTTATTATTCTACCCAAATTTTGTAGTGAGGACATTAAGGCTCAGAGTTTAGTCCTCACTCCGTCTTACTGCTAGTAAGAACCCTACCTGACTGCAAAGCCTGTGGTCTTCCTAACATGTTAAATTGCTTCCGGATGATTCCAAGGATCTAAATCCTTTTACAACACTAGTTTCTGTGACTCTTTAATATTAAGAGGCAAGAAGGTAAGAGAAATTGACATGTCCATTAAGATGTTAATAATTAATAACCTAAATTTCCATTCCTTTTTCCTATGGGAATTAAATAACAACTAAACGAATATCGACTAAATGAGTATTCCAAGTCCTAAAGTCATTCTCATCTCAACTTCTTCTTTTTTTTGTTTTTGTTTTTGAGACAGGGTCTCACTCTGTCACCCAGGCTGGAGTGCCATGGCAGGATAATAGCTCACTGCAACCTCAAAGTCTGGGGCTCAAGCGATCCTCTTGCCTCAGCCTCCCAAGTGGCTGGGACTACAGGCATAGCACCACCATGCCAACTACCAATTTTTTAAATTTTTTGTAGATTTGGGGGTCTCACTATGTTGCTCAGGTGGGTCTTTAACTCCTGGCCTCAACTGATCCTCCACTTCGGTCTCCCAAGCGCTGGGATCACAGGCATGCTCCACCAAGCCCAGCCCTTCTTCTTTTTGATTCTTTTATATAACTCAGGGTTAGTTAACTGTAGTTTTCATACAGAATTGCGGTCATTCTGTGTGCCGGCTAGTACCTTATACTCTCAAATTCATTTTTTATTCCCCACCCCCCCTGCTTTGTGACACAGGGCAGGGCAGGGTGGAGTTTAGTAAGTGGGGGCTGGGGGCGGGGCTCACCGTGGCAAACTGCATTCCCAGGTTCCCAGGTCGTTCTGGCTGAGTTTAGCCGGTGGGAGGCACCAGTGGGAGCCTGGAGGGAGGGGGGAGGGAGAAGCCGCCTACCCTTCTTTGTTCAGTCTGTCCTACTGTGCTGTCTCTTCCATAGCTCCAGTTCCCACTGGACAGCAGTGCCATGGTCCCAGCTCTGCCAAGTGACCTCAGATCACATCCCTTTCTTCCCTTGTCCCTCCAACCTCTGGGCGGTGATGACTTCCTGCTATTGCAAACGTCTGGGCTGCTCACCTGTCTTCTGTTTGGTTTCTCAAATACGTCATCATTTGTGTAACCTCTATTTTCCCTGAGTTCCCTGAATTAAATTTCCTCTATTTTAAGAATACTTAAAGTAGTTTCTGTTTTCCTGGTTAATCTCCAGCCGAAGCATTGTTTCTTTTTTTTTTTAGGGAACACTGTATGTTAATGTCTGTCTCTGTTTCTATTTGTACATGTAATTCTAACTGCGGCATAGTAATCATATTGCGGTAACCTCCACATTTTCTTAACTATGTCCTCTAAAATAAAAGTGTCTCCAACTCCTGTTACCACACTCAACACTTTGGTGAACATCTCATATGGATCTTTTGTATGGATTTTTCTGGAATGAGGTGGTTGGATCATAAAGTAAACACATGTGTAACTTGACTAAGTCCTGCCTGGTTGCTGTACAGGTTAGTGGACAAAATTCCCTCATTCCCACATTCCTATCCATTGGCATCATCGATTGTATGATTTCATTTATATGAAATATCTAGAATAGATTAATATAGAGACAGAAAGGAGATTAGTAGTTGTCTAGGGCTGGTGGAGATGGGAGAGTTGAAGGCGGTAGCTAATGGGTAAAGGGTTTCTTTTTAGGGTGATAAAAATGTTTTAAAATCTACAGCAGTGATAGATTTGCAACTCTGTGAATATACTAAAAGCCACTTAATTGCACAACTTAAATGGGTGCAGTATATGGTATGGGATTATATCTCAGTAAAGCTGTTTTTAAAAGGCTATGAGATTTTGACTTAGAAAAATGGGAGTTGGGAATTTTTTACTATTTTTATACACACCTGAGTTCATATCAGAAGAAATTTTTACTTCTTAGAGACTGCTTTTTAACTCATTTGTATATCTCTTTTGGATGTTCTATGTTATAGGATTCCTATTCCCTTTTCCTTTTTATTTATATTTATAGACATATATAAACGAGAGTCATTATATAATAAAAGCCTATTATATAGGTGGGATGGAATTAAGAGAATTCTCTCACCTTTGTGAGGTAACACAATTTCAAAGGAAGATCTAATAAAACCATACAGATTAAATTTGAATAATCATTTCAGTGTAGCAGTTCTCAACTTTTTGGGTCAGGAACCCTGTACCCAAAAAATTATTAAGGACCCCAAAGGGCTTTTTTGTGTGGATTATATCAATTGATATTTACTGTATTAAAATTAAACTGAGAGATCAAATTTTTTGTTTATTCAGCTTATTACATGTCAACATAAAAATATTTTATTAAAAACACTATTTTGTTAAGTAAAATATTAGAAGAGTAGAATTGTTTACATTTTTTGCGAATCTCTTTAATTGTTGGCTCAATTGAACAGTCAGCTGGAATTTCATAGCTGCTGAGTCAAAGTGCTGTGCTGTCAACACAATGCAAATGCCAACACACATAAAAAAGAAAATGACAAATTAGTGTGTTTTGAACAAAGTTTTGATCTTGTGAACCCGTCTGAAAGGTCTTGGGGACCCCCAGATGTCTTTAGATGATAGTTTGAGAATCACCAGTTTAGTGTTCACTGAAACTACATTGTTCCTGATAACAGTTCCTTTGACTAAGTTTCACATTTCATTTTAATAGAATCGTTATTTAATAATTACATTTGAAAATGTATGCACAGACGTCTAGGTATGTGTACAAAGATTAAGTAATAAAGCTTATACCTCAAAAACATTTACTTTTGCTCTGCGAAAACATGGTAACCATTTTAATAACATAGGAGGAATGACTAGCAGAGAAAGAAAGTCCCTCACAATGACATGATGGTTTTACAGTTGATGACTCCAAACGTGGGTCATGTTGCATCTCTACGCAAATTTAGGTACATTTGGGGAAGGGGGGCGGGATGGGGAAAAACCTACCTAACGCGTGCAGCGAACACTATCTAGGTAATAGGCACACTTATAACCCTGACTCAAGCATAACAAGTACCCCTGTAATATTTCGAAATAAAAAAAAAATTTAGGTACACTTGTTAGTAATCATAATTACTGAGAAGCCCAGAAGGAAGACAGAACATGTTACCAATGGTTTCGAAGACGCGTGTGAGCAACTCAAAGTGCATCAGGAAAGAGACAGATCTCAGTGCAGGCCAGTTCAGACATCAGTAGTGTGGAAGCAGGAACAGCAGCAACATCAGTTCACAGCAATTCTGGGGACAGTACAACAGGGTCTAAAAGAATCCACATTCCTTCAACAGATGATATGGCCAAGTACAGGACTCGGGTACTAAACAAAGTGAATTTTGAATACACGGATATGGAAAATTGTCTTATAAAAGCTGTTGAGAATCAGGGGCATAAAATTCCTGGTATGAAAAAGGAAACAAGGGGGTGTGCCTTGTCCTAAAGGGCCACGTATAGTAACATTAAAAGAGAGAGGTGAGCTTGTACTTTCGACAAAAACACGTGCACCTACCATGGGAATACACACCCTAGAGGAGAAGGTGGTGGGAGGCAGGCGTTTGTTGGGAAAGCAGAAATAGAGAAGGAAGGTTATTGCAGGGAGAGTAGACCACAGCCTGCCAGACCACAGGGAGAAAAAGAGTCGTGTTTTCCCGAAATGAGATGCAAAGCCAGCACGGAAAACATGAAGGGGACTGAACTGTCTGTTCATTGACGGAGGCCTCATTCTGTTGAAATCAGAGCACCAGATACAACCTTTACTTGCTCTGTTCAAAATTAACAAAATTGCTCAAAAGGATGTTAAATGATAGGAATTGCTATATAAAGATTCTGAGAGGAAAAGTGACAGTGGAAAATAGCCATGTAATCTTAGAGGAAACATGGGGTCCAGTCAGATATGTTCTAGCCCTAAGAATAGCGGAATTTCAGAGAAGGAAAAAAAAAATAGCTAAAACCATGCGGGTAGATAATTTAAAAGAAAATAGGGCCAAAGGAAGATAAGTCTCTAAGAATGAGTAAGTCCCTTTCATTTCATTTCATTTTCATTAAACCAAGCATTTAATATTATAGTTTGCAAATAAGATGTTGAAATAAGAGCTGACTGACAAAACAGATTCACTACTGTCAAATCTTTATTTCTAAAAGGTTTAAAAGAGTACAACCAATATCCCTAGATCCCTCAATGCCCCTCTAAGAATCCGTCCGTCAGAAATATTATGACTAGCACACATACGTAAATAAGTACGTGCAAAGAGGTGCACTGGATCTTTGTATTTATAATAGAAAAGCTGTAAGATAATATAAATGTCTGTAAATAGATGCTCAGCTTGGTAGTGATTCCATGTTTCAGAACAGTGCGCAGCAGCCGTAGTGGAAGGTAGATCGTGCACGGACGTGAAAAAGATGTGGACACAATATCGTTCAGTAAAAAAGCAAGAGGCAGAACGTGGCTGCTCAGAGGGTGTGAGATCCGTAACACAGCACCGGATGGCCACCAGGGGAAACCCTCCAGGGCTGACGGGGAGGGCAGCACCATGTGGATGCCGAGGCAGAGGCCAGCACCACTGAGGGCAAGCACAGGGAAAGAAAGTGGGTCCTGGGCAGTGTCACTGGAACCACAGGGACGAGATCACCTGAATCTAGGCCTCAGCTTTTGTTTGCAGAGCCAAGTCAATTTGAGTTTGCTCCTCTTTTACTTGTAAGCAAAAACAAAACTTTCTACAAAAAATTTTTTTTAATTAGCTGGGTGTGGTGGTGGACATCTGTAGTCCTAGCTACTTGGGAGGCCTGGGCAATAGAGTGAAATCCTGTCTCTCAAATAAATAAATAAAGTCTATTCAAAAATGTATGTGTACAAAAAAAGAAATTTAAGCATAAAAAGATACTATTTAAAGTGGTAATTTAGTGTATTTTATCATCTTTTGCATTAAAACAAAAATGAGAGGTAAAGTGTGACAAATATCACAATATGTTTACCAGTTAGTTATATTAGAGAATCCCAATGACTCTCATGTTAAAAGACTATAACATTCCACATAAATTATAAATTTCTCATAATTTATACATTTATTTTTAACTACTGGTGGTAAAAAATTATTTGCTTGGTTAGATAAAGTATAACTGAATTGGGAAGCTCATTTTTACCCATTTTACTCACTTTAGACTTGAAAATTTTTTATTTCTGCTAGTCTCCCAAGACCTCCTGTCAAGCTGAAATATACCACTTTTTTCATTTTTGATCTTAGCATTTGTAAGGGATAAATAATTGATTACCATAGGAATTATGGGAATATATTTAGCTTATGCACAGCACTAAACTATTTTTAAATGTCCTTAGGCATCAACCCAAAATGTACATCCAAAGGATGTCAATCGGAAATTGGGAAGTGAAGTGACAGTATGGATTAGAATTATGAAATGTGAAATGCAACAAGAGGAAAAGCAGTTGTCAGTTTCACTGTTACTTAAACAGTCAGTCTACCTTGCTATATTTTTAAAACTTCCTTAAATGTCTGTCAGGTAAGACTGTAACCTCTTTGAGGGCAGAATCTTCCCTTTGAATTTCAACAAAATCCGGTTGAGAGTAGAAACATCAAAATGAATTGAAGAAAAATTTAATTTTTAAAATTTTTATTTTAATATGACAAGAAAGAACATTTAACATGAGATCTACCTGCTTAATAAATTTGTAAGTGGACAATACAGTAGTGTTAACTATAGGACTATGTTGTACAGCTGATCTCTAGAACTTGTTCATCTTCCATAATTAAAACTTGACGCCTGTTAATTAGTAACACACCATTCTCACACCCCAGCCCTTGGCAGCCACCATTCTACTCTCTGATTCCTTGAGTTTGACTATTTTAAATATACCATGTAAGTGGAATCCTGAAGTATTTGTCCTTCTGTGTTGGCTTATTTCACTTAGCGTAATGTTCTCAACTCTCATCCATTTGGTTGCATATTACAGGATTTCCTTCTTTTTTAAGCTTGAATAATATTCCATTTTATTTATATACCACACTCTCTTTATCCATTTATCCGTCAGTGAATATTTAGGTTCTTTCCACATCTTGGCTATTGTGAATAACGCTGCAATGAGCGCTGGAGTGCTAATGTCTCTTCAAGATCCTGATTTCAATCCTTTTGAATAAATTCGCAGAAATGGGATTGCCGGATCATATGATAATTCTATTTTTAATTTTTTTGAGGAATCCGTATACTGTTTTCCATAGAGAATGTACCATTTTGAACTCCCATCAACAGTGTGCAAGGGCTCAAATTTCTCCACATCCTCGCCGACACTTGCCTTTGTTTTTTTGATAATGGCCCTCCTAACAGATGTGAGGTGATAGCTCACCAGGATTTCATTTCCCTGACAATTAGTGATGTTGAGCATCTTTTCATATACTTGTCAGCCATTTGTATGTCTTCTCTGAAGAAATGTCTATTCAAGTCTATTTTTTAAAAGGTTCAGCTTCGTAACATTGTTCTTAGCAATGATTTCATAAATATATGATACCAAAAGCACAAGCAGCAAAAGCAAAAAGAGACAAGTGGGACTGCATCAAGCTTAAAAGCTTCTGCACAGCAAAAGAAACAATGAACAGAGTGAAAAGGCAACCTACAAAAATACAGGAAGACATTTGCAAACCATGTATCACGGAAGGGGTTAATTTCTAAAATACGTAAAGAACTCCTACAACTCAATAGCAAAACAAAAACAGAAACAAAACAAATATTCTAATTTTTAAAAAGTATAATTTTTAAAACTTGAATTTGTATATATTTATGAAAGAGTAAGTCTGGAAATTCTTCATTTAGAAAATTTTTATTTTTTATTCAGTGCCTGAGGTCCCAGGCTCCGCTCAGGGTGTAGCAGAAGTAATGCTGCCAATGCCTTAAACGGAATGACCCTCAGCGCCCACGTGCTCACAAGATAACTCAGCCTCTTTCATGCCCCCACACTCACTCCCCGGGCATTTCCAGGATCCATCAGGGTGTTCACTATCTCCTCCAAAATGGGCCCACTCGGGTTGTTCTGCCCAGCTTCTTTGTGGAGGGGTTTCGCCCTGGCCTCTGCCACTGGTGCTCTTGTTGAGCGCACAGCTGTCCTCTGTGGGTGGTCACACTGAGTCCTCGGGCCGAAGGTGCAGACCACGGAGGACAAACCTCTGCCAGCTTCTACGTTGCAGCCTCGCAGCTCTCAGCCAGAGTTTTACAAACCCTTCTGGGAATACACCCCTTCCACCTTGGGGCCCAACCCTGAGACGACAGTGGCTGGGGGACCTACACCTGACCACCTTCCCTCTTTGCCCTCTTCTCACCCTCTCTCCCCAGGCATCCCAGCACCCCACAGGACCCCCATCTGCTGCACACATCAAAGCCTCTGTTCCTACCAATTCACACAAATTGGGTGCCGGGAGAAATCCCCAACCATACCCTGAATCCTAGTTTGAATTTACTTAGGAGTTGTGCACTAAAAAGCAGAAAAGGTTTCAGGGAACTTAACCAAATACTGGACTTCCTTGTCTACCACTCTAATGACAGCTTTGGGGAGAGGGAATGCGCTGCACCTAAAACAAAGTCTTACTTCTCTTATGCTGGAGGAAGGGAGACCTGCCCTCAGCAGTCACTGCTTTTACGTACCTACCATGGCCGGACTTCACTCAAGGCACAGGGGGCATGCGCAGAGGACTGTAACACTGCCACTCTCCTTGAGTATCTTGGAGAACGGATGGGGCGACACCAGTGTAGAGAATAATTGTGATGTATCGATACAGTAAGTGCCAAGCACTGTGCATGTCTTCTGCTTTGAGAAGTCTGGGAGGAGCCCTCCCAGGTCCACCCGCAGCATCCGGAGCATGTGTCTGCCAGGGCGCTCTTCTCGCCCCAAGTGAACTCCCAGGTCCGGAGCCATATCCCCATCTCTGAAACTGCCCCCCCGCCCCGACCCCAAGTGAGAGGGTTGATTTCCTGGAAATCATGTTTGTACTACTGAGCTCACCTTCTGCCCCAGATTAATCAGACCACAAGTGAATGTTTGATCTAAGCAGGAATTTTAGAACTAGCATCTGTTAAGACTGTCACCCCCTCCCCTGTGTACGGCTGGACCATATGCCAGAAATTTAGGGGCTGGGGATTGGCCACAATTGGCCTTGTGACTGGAAGAGAAAAAGCCAGTCTTCAGAAAGAGAGAAGAATGAATTAGGAATGTAGGGAGAAAAAGGCAGAGACTAATTTGTGGGTTCCTAATAATTTTCTTGATTCTGTTTTGATCCTTTTCTGTGGCTTAAAATATATTATTGTCTTTGAGTTCCTTGATATATGCCTTTGTAAAAGTCCTACTTTTTGGGGCCTTAATTTACATAAATTCAGTTTTGGCACTTGAATCAAATAGCCAATATTTATTGAGTAGTTACCTAATTTGCCAAGCACTGTATTGTACTAAAGAATTTCCACGTATTCACTTAATCTTCACAAAACACTGAGGCT
>RJWJ010039219.1:0-14591 GCA_004363605.1 Indri indri | reverse complement strand
TCCTAGAAGATCTGCAAGCTTTTCCAGATTATTTTAACTGGATAAATGTATGTCACAAACTCAACCTGAAGCAATCACAGTAGTCATGGGAATGGGATGCATTGATTGAACAAGCTACATTGGATGACCAACCTACGAGACTGTTATCTTCACCTAAAATACATAAACTGAGAGCGGATGAGAAATGGAAAATCTGGGTACTGTCACGTAAGAAGAGGGGAATTTATTCCAGTCAGTCACCAAAAAGTAAGCAAATAACATATACAGGAAGGAGTTGGCTTACTCAGTGATGGAGACCAGGCTACAGGATAGAAACAAAAACTGAAAGATGTGAATAGAGGGAGAAAAGTGAAGAAAAAATGGACATAAAGAAAAGGATAAAAAACTGATCACAAGCAGAAGATACATACATATGATATATATATGACATATATACACACAAATAATATATTAGTGGTATGTGTATGCATTTGTGTGTATATCTATGTATACATATTTGTACATACATACATAAATAATAGTGTATGTGCATGTGTGTTTAGATATGGATATGGATAAATAAATTTAACATAGAAATTAGTGTTTGGAAGCAGTAATAGGAAATCTGAGATATACTGTGAGTTCCTCAAATTCCATTTTCTTTTCAAGCTATTTGGTTTGATTACATGATGCAGAATACAAAACAGAAAGGAGCTTATTCTCCCTTCCCAAATATGCATTTGCTCTTGCTAGTGGGAGGACATATGTTTATATTTAAAGTAGGCACATCTAATAAACATGCATTGAGATGACTAAATTCTTTTCTTTGACCTTAGCTAATCCCAAACTTGAAAATGGTGGTGCTAACAACCATAATGGAATTGTGCATGGCTGCGTACGTGTGCTGTTTTTATTATACATAAAACACTGCAAACCTTTTTGAAGTGGATGAGGGCTAAAGGTTGAGTGGTTGTAATGAAGTAAAATTACAGTTTCCCGAGGGCAGGGTGGAAAAGCAAATGAACTGTGATTTTAGTTCCTTAGAAATTACTTTGGCAATTAAGAGGTGTTCATACGTGTGGTTTGACTGCAATCAGGGCACCCAGTGGAATACCCAGACATTTCTAAATGTATGTTGGCCATTATTTTGGCAATTATAAAAGGGATATAAATGCTAACACGTACATTTCCAGTAATATGGCTTTCAGTCCCTATACCATCATTGCAGAAATGTATTATGTGGCTTCTTTAAACCCAGCTTACCCTGCAAGGTCAATGCAACCAGCAATTCATTCCTTGCAGAGTAACCATTTTATTAGGTAGCATGGAAGCTGGAGCTCCCTATTTCATTAAATGGCAATTAAGTAATTTAAAAATAATACTAAGCCTCTTAATCAGCTTGTTTTGCCATGTGTACCACAAGGGACTTCGGCATTCTCTAATAATTAATAAAAAAAAAATGCTTCATGATTACAACCATTGCTTTTAAGCTTTGAATTTTTTTCTGCCAAACCAGAGATTTAAAAGTATTTCTGTTATGAAAATGTTCTCTTTTAAAATGTATTCTCCCTCAATAAGATAAAGTGCTTAATGAGCTAATGAGGTAATTATCCATTTTTAGGTATATTTTATTTTACAGTAGATTAGACAAAAAAAAGCAAACAGTCATAGCCTAGGTGAGTGCAAGCAAGTAAAAAACCCTTATAAATATCCACTAATCATTTTGTTATTTTGCCTTAAATATATAGAATTTGAAACTGTCCTTAGAGAAAATTGTACATTAGGTAACTGAATTATCTATGGCTGTATTACAAACCACCCCAAAGCTTAGTGTCTGAAATGACAACAATGATTTATTCTTTTGCCAAATATTCAATTTGAGCAGGGCTCAAGAGAGACAATTATCTTTGCTCTACATGGTGTAAGCTACCATGGCCAAACTAGGGGCTGAAGGATCCACTTTCAAGATGGCGCACTCACATGACTGGCAAGCTGGGGCTGCCTTTCAGCTGGGGCTTCAGCAGTTGTCATGTGCCCTGGTTCCTCTCCGCAGCTGGGCTTATTCAGAACACACATAGTGGCAAGGTTCGAAGAGCAAGCATTCTATGAAAAGAATGTTCTGACTTAGATGTGAAAACAACATAGCGTCACTTCTTACAAAGTCACAACCCCTCCCAGATTCAAAGGGAAGAAAACTAGACCCCACCTCTCATTGAGAAAAGTATCAGTCGTGTTGGAAAAAGAGCATATGGGATAGGAGATAGTGTCGTGGATATTATTGGAAGATAAAATTTATCACAATAATTGTAATAAAGATAGAAATATATTCAGGACCACAATTATTAAACAAGAAATGCATTCCATTGACTCAGAGTAACAAGAAAATTAATTCCTTTAAAAATCTTTAATTTGTAGGTCTTTGTTCTAATCTACCAAATATTCAATATAATGTAGTAGAAGAGAAACATATTTTAGAGTCTAACATTATAATCTAAATCTATGATGATTATCTTGAAGACCCAGGGCAAGTCACATAAGAGCTCTGAGTAATTTACTGTCCATCATTAGAATTAGGTATATTAACAAGTATTTTTCAGCAACACTTGCAGTGAAGATTATATCAGGTAATAAAAAGAACCTTACACATAAGAATTATTAATTTTTGTCTAATGCAAATATACTTAATGTCACTGTGTAATTATCAAATGAGATGAAAACACAGTTTTATATCCAACAAAGTAAAGGGGAAAATGACCCCAGTATACCTTAACAACCTTGATTATATAGAGAGGTTGATTCACATTGGGTTAGTGTCTTAGTTTATTTGGGCTGCTATAAAATTACCATAAAATGGGTAGTTTATAAACAACAGATATTTATTTTTCACAATTCTGCCAGCTGGGAAGTCCGAGATCAATGCACCAGCACATTTGAGAGCCTGTTTCCTGGTTCACAGATGGCCACCTTTTTACTGTGTTCTCACATTGTGAAAAGCAAGAACGTTAGTCTCTTTAGCTCATTATAGGAAAGCTAATCCCATTAATGAGGGTTCTGCCTTTATGACCTAAACACCTCCCAAAGGCCCACCTGCCGATACCACCGCATTGGGGATTAGGTTTCACATATTAATATTGGGAACACACAAACATTTGGACCACAGCAGTAACTTTGAAAGACTATAAATTTCAACCCACATTACTCCTAGTGTCCCATATCCTGACACAGCAAGTGTGTGTCTCATATTGCTGGAAGATAAAAGAATGCAAACTAACTATTTCTGTTTTTTTCTAGGAAAGGAAAGAAGTAAGATAACCCATTACACAAATGGTTTAAAATATTTTTGCTGTTATTATTGTTAATTTACAATTAAAATGTATCTGGACATATCAAGGATTTTGGAATGACAAATTAAACAGCTCATTGTAATCATCTTCAATTTATTTGCCAACCACCTATGAAACAGTCTATAAACATATCAGTATCTAATGACATATGCTGGTATTCAATAAGATGGTCATGTTCAATAATTAAAATTCCTAAATCAATCTGTTATTTACTATGGTAATATGCAATGTATTGAATTATTAAGAAACCTAGAATTTAATCATAAATCTACCTTTCAACATGCCTCATCCATTGTGCACACACAGAAAGCTACATTAAAATTCAGAACAGTAAAAAGTCAAATATGGAAGTCATTTTTAGTTTTCTAACCTACACAAAATACTAGAAATGTTATTTCCAGATCCATGCTATGTGTACATTTAATGTACTCTTAACTTTTTTCTTTCAAGTTTGTTGTCATAAACAGGGAAATTTAGTCCTGACTTGATACTCTTTTTTAAATCCTAATTTAATTAATAAAGCCCACTTAATTTTAAAGAGTAAAATTTTGATTATATTTATTTCAGTTTCAACATGTTAAAAAATACAAATTGGAAGCTGGGAAAAATGAAATAGATGGTTGGAAGTAGAAGAAGGGAAGCATATCAAATGAGACACAGTATTTTATAAATATTATTTTGTGAAAGAAAACCTAAACTTGAAGATACTAACAATAAAATAATTAATATTCATTAATATGATCATGGTACTTGAAGAAAAACTTAACATGGAATCATAGCCATAACTGGTTAAATATCTATTTTATGCAAGGTGTTTCGTATGCATTTTTCTATTGTTCTCAATAGCAACTCTGACAGACAAGTATCACTAAACACCATATATATATACACATACACACATATATATATTATTTCTATATATGTGTGTATACACACACATCTATATCTATCTATCTATCTATCTATCTATCTATCTGTATACGTGAATACAAATGTCTTCCTCAGCTTTCACTCTTTTCTGGGGTAGGGCATTTCACTACCACTTTCCAGGAGCACTAGTCCAAAATCAATCACGATAACAGAAAAGATTCTTTAATACTGGAGAAAAGTTAAAGACTCTTTAATGATAATAAGAGAAATTTGGAATCATTTCTATTGTCCCAACAAAAGAAAAATAAACAGCCAATGTTTGTTTTACTCTGGAGCTGGACCAAAGGAATTTTTTTTCCTGCATCTCTTGCTCTGAAAAAGTTAGATGTAATGTGTTAATTCAAGATGGATAAAAGACTTAAATGTAAGGCATAGAACCCTAAAAATTCTAGAAGAAAATGTAGGAAAAACTCTTCTAGATATTGGCCTAGGCAAAGAATTTATGACTAAGACCCCAAAGGCAATTACAACAATAACAAAAATAAATAAATGGGATTTGATTAAATTAAAGAGCTTCTGCATAGCAAAGGAAATAATCAACAGAGCAAATAGATAACCTACAGAATGGGAGAAAATGTTTGCAAACTGTACATCCAATAAAGGGCTAATATCCAGAATCTACAAAGAACTCAAACAAATCTGGAAGAAAAAAACCAAACAACCCCATTGAATAGTTGTCAAAAGACATGAACAGAAGCTTTTCAAAAGAAGACAGACAAATGGCCAACAAACATATGAAAAAGTGATTGAAATCACTCTTCATTGGGGAAACACAAACTTAAACCACAATGAAATATCACCTTACCACTGTTAGAATGACTTTTATTAAAAAGTCCTACCTAAATTCTGTTAAAGAAATTAAATTTCATTTGGACTTGATATATGATGCACAATAAAAGTTAAGATAAGAAGGAGAACCCCATTCAAATCCCATGAAGGATTCTCAATAAGCTAATTCTACTTGTGGTATTTGCCCAAAATGTGAAATTAATTTAATATTTTTTATGTTTGTAGTTTTTTGTATGAACTATTGCTTTCTAACATTGTTAGCAATAGTTTATAAAAAAATGTGAGCCACCCTGAGTTTGATTATTTAACTTAAAATAAAATACAACTTTAAAATGTTTAAAGAAATTATTTCTCTTACTAAAAAACCCTTGACTAGGAAATATGCAACAAAAATGATATTCCAATTATAAAAGAGCACTAAAACAAGTAAAAATAAAAACATTTCCATGGCTATGAGAAGATTCATTTAAAAATAATCACAAAACTACTCTATGATAATTTTATTACAAAAAGCAGTTTTCACTATAAAAATTCTGAAATAATATGTTGAAAGAAAAATTGAAGGATAAATATAGAAATCCAGATTTTTGTAGGATAGTGAAAATCATGGTCTATGTGCTAGCAACTTATGATTACATTAAAACATTTTGTAATGATAACAGCAACCATCTATGTCAACACAACATAATTATGTATTCTAATATATTTTTCACAAGATGGTAAGATTTTACATTAGCGTATAACTTTACTGTTTACTTCTGCAAACTATTTTCCAGACAGTCTACTTCTGATGATATTGCAGTATCCACCAATATGAAGCTATCATGTCACAAATCAGGCTAATTCCCAGTTTCCTAATTGACTTTCCTGCACCATTGAGATCAGTCCTCAATTCTCTGTGTCTTTCTCTTTATTTCTCTCTGTTTATATATATATATTTTCTTGAACTCTCTTTTTTGAGACACAACAAAGATTCAGTTAAGGTGATATTCTCTCTTAACTTCATTAGTCTAATGATCTAAGCTTTGCTTATAAACAGATTTTTATGTTGGTCTTTTGACATCTTCACAGTTCATAGCATTATTGTCTGTGATTTTTTTAAAAAAAGTCATTTATGCAACCATATTATAATGTTTTAACATTATGAGTAAAATGTGTGCTTTTTTCCATAAATTTAGGAATGCTTTAGGAATTTTATCAATAATTTCCAATTGCTACTGCCTCAACAGAGCAAAATTTCTACAAATTGAAATTAATAAAAAGCTTTTAAGATTTAACAATGACTGTATAAACATTAGCAATTTTGATAAGCCAAAACCAAAAAAAAGTGAATTTCACAAGATAAATATATAGCATTTTCGTAAGCATGTATCTTTAATACTCATCTAAGTATTACCAAACTATTCATGGAATCCCCCAGACATGTGCAGTAACAACCTTCAGTAATCTTTGTTATTCTGCCAACTTTCAATGACAGAAAATTTTAAATTATACATATTTTTCAAGTTTGTAATTATGGAAGTCGACTGTCAGGGCACAGAATAGAATGCACTTTATTTAGTAGTTTGGAAACCTCCGTTTGTACTCTTTCCTTGTTCCCCTCCAAAAAAAAAAAAAAAAAAAATTAGTGGTAGCCCCTTTCAGTACTAAACAAGCCAGTTTTCCATAATCAGGAAAATTTTGCTTATATCAAACATCATATGCCCCAGTAACAGCAAATCAGTGAAATGCTTTTGAGTTCTTCCTGCATTGATGCTTCCTCTTATCAGTAGTTATCATCTATCTGGGCGAAAATGGCAGATTTGACAAAGTAATTATGAGCAATTTTCAGTCAGCTCCAGACATTAGTGTTGGGTGTAGGGAAGATCACATTGGTGTGGATGCAACCATATGGTCACACTAATAGAACAATGATTGTACCAGAAATTTTAGTTTTTAATTTTGAAAATGTTTGAGTTTGCATATTTGCCCATGGTGATATGGATTTTTGAAACAAACAATGACTTATTTGTCTCCATTATGTATTATTTTCTACCTGAAAATAATACAGACTATCAGAAACTACTGCTACACATTTTCATTGTGTAGACTACTCTCTGAGAGTTAGAACATCCCTACCTTTTGTTCACTAAAACCATTTCCAAGCAAATATTTTTGTCTCCTCATTTTTTAAAATTTTTATTTTTATACGAAGTATGCAACCAAAAATAGGGACTCAATCGATAATAACCTCTCTTAAACCAAAACCATTGGTTTCGATAGGTATTTCTTTAAGATCAGCAGGTTTCTATTAAATTACTTTATACAGCAAGTCAATTCATTCAGTATAAAGAGGAACAGTTTGCTCATAATTAATCCTGGCAGGTGCACTAAGAAAGCAGGTTGGTTAAAAATCAGATAATCCATGAGAGGTGTATTGATTTTTTTGTACAGTGTGGTGGAGACCACTGACAATTTCCAGGCCCAACATTTCACTGTCCACATTTTTGTAGCAATGGCTCTGATTATTCTACTAAGAATCTGCACAAGAGGGGAACATAAGTCTATACACCTGTGGTGACCTAATGCCTACACAGTGCCTGGAAGAGGGGAGGCTATAAATAAATATTATTAAGTTAATTAATATAACCCACCTTTGTGTGGTAGTTTGGATGATCTTTACTTCCAGCAAGAGTTAGTGAAGTTCCTAAGCTTTTGCTTGTTTTGAAAGCAAAATACACTGCATTTAACCAATGTTTTAGAATAAAAACAATACTAAAAATGTTTTTCAGAAGTTCAGCCCTGCAATGATCTCCAGTTCCTGTCCCAAATCTAGATGAAACAAGTGATATTTAGGAAAAATTTGCTGAAAGATAGATAAATCAGTTCTCTCTCACTGTGTAACAGATTACCTCAAAACTTCACTTAAAACAACACTTTTTTGTGGATCTGGAATTTGGCAGTAGCTTAAGTGGGTAGTTCTATCTCAGAGAATCTAATGAGGTTGCTGTCAAGATATTGGCTGCAACTGCAGTCATGTAAACACTTATTTTGAGCTAAAAGAGCACCTTCCAAGTTGGGTTATTGCCAGGAATGCCCAGTTCCTTGTCACGGGGCTCTCTATATAGGGATGCTTGAGTGTCCTTACGACATGACAGCTGGTTTCCCTCGGAGCAAATGATCCAAGAGAAAGAGAACATAGAAAAGTCACAATGCCTTTTATAGCCTAGCTTCAGAAGCCACACACCAACACCGCTGCCGTATTCTTTTAGTGTTACAGACCACCTAATACGATGAGAGTGAGGATTACATTTGTCGTAAATAAAAGGAGTAGAGGATCTTTGGGAGTTATCTTGAAATAGGACTACCAAGTATACAATATGAAATATCTCCCTCCGTATATTGTATAATTCCTATTCTAAGATCAAAATTAATAATGAGAAATTCTATACACTTGGGCCCTATTAGTTTATCTCGAACCATCTTCATTGAGTTATCTGTGACTGTAAATATCATTTATATTTGGCTTTTGACTTTTCTCTAAGGTTGCAAGAATCAATGGAACTGTAAAGTTCATTGTCTCATTTCTGAGGGCATTATTCATTTTAGAATTTATCTTATAAAATACATTTTCAACTGAGGAACTTCTTGTGTGATTTAGCACTGAGAAGTTTTTCTTTCTCTGAGGACTTTCTGAAGAACACTGATAATTCATCGTGTTTACCCCACTTCCTTTTTTTCTTGCCTCCTGGAAGTTCAGAGACAAATGTGAACTTCAGTTCCATTTATTAGGTTGACAATCATGGTTTGAATGCTGTGTGTTGCTACTTCTTCAGTTTTTTTTTTTTTAATTGATGTTGTTCTTCTAAATATTTGTTTTTATACTATATTTTTATGTGATTCTGAAATAGAGTGAACATGTCCCTAATGCTCTGTCTAAAATTAATTACAAATGAAAGTATATGTTTGTCATGGGAAATTAGAAAGAATAGAAAAGCAGAAAGTAGAAAGAAGAAAATAATACCACTTATTGTTCCATTAACTGAAATGAAAAGTTATTTCAATTATATGGTAGAATCACTCCTTCTTTTCTCATGATAATGCCCAAACAGATCATCACTACTCATTTGTTGGTGGTGTTTGCTTAAAGTATCATGGGGAGGCTCTGATTTCCGTTCAGAAGACGAAGGAACTTGGGCATCATCATCGCATCCTTACAAGAAGAAGAAGTTGGACAAACTGAAAAGAAGAGACTTTTCTGGATCCTTTAGGAAAGTGAGGTCACAGAGAAAACCATCAGCCTGAAATCCAGAGAGACAGATATCTCCAGGGAAACACAAGATCTGGGGAATTGCTTACGTTGAAAGAAGCAGCCAGAAGTCATAAAGCCAGCAGGACTATTAAACTACAAATTTTACCTAATTGCTGGAAGACGAGTGTGTGGGTTACAGTGAAATTAAAAAGCCCCTGGGGCCACAGCCACAGCACGGTGGGGTGGGGGCACAGTTCTGCAGATTATTCCTTTGGAATTCCTCTAGGCTCTCGCAGGGAGGATGGGGAAGGACATGGAGACACCGTGTCCTCTCACCCTACCATGATCCAGGCAGGAGGAAAAGAAGCGCAGCCGGGGTGAACACTGCTCAGAAACTTCTCTCCTTATGGTACAAAAGACTTGGTCTCTAGGGTTCAGACATCACCAGAGGACACCTGTGTAATTCTATCCCTAGTGTAGGAAAAGAATTCTGTCCTGCCTACTTTCAACTTTATGTCACCAACAGAAGAGAAAAAATTTATAAAAAGGAAGGTTTTAAGGACACAGTCAACTGGAGCATAACCACTGAAACTTGGGAAGAAAGTAAGGAGCAGGGATTAAAAAAAAAAACAAAAAAAACAAAACAAAAAAAAAAGAGCTCAACCTTAAAGGAGGCACAGAACACTTGTAAAGGCTACACTCCCAAGACAGGGGTCCGTTGTGCGCTAAAGATTGAGACACAGTTCAAAGATTAAAGAACACCTCTCCCTCACAACCTACCACCACCTTAATAAAACTCTAGTAATAACAGTGAATTACGGTGAAGAAAAGTTGTAAGGGACTCTGAGGAGCAGCTTCCATGGAAGCTCCAAAGCAAAGAAGTTAAAGTAAAATAAGATGACAGGAGGAATTTGAATCCACTCATTCTCATTGTTCCAACATCAGCTCTCAACTCTCAGCAAGAGTAACATATTTACTCATGCTAAAGTTCTATTTCTCTTCTTATCTGTAACATATCTGGCTTGCAATAAAATAAATACACAAAGCATACCAAAGAGTAAAAAAAAAAAAAAAAATAGTCTGAAGAGACAAGGCTATCAACCAAATCAGGTTCAGATATGGCACACATATTGGAAATACCAAGGGATGTAGAATAAATATAATTGATATGGTAAGCCTCAAGAAGAAATGATAGACAACATACAACACCAGATGGATAATGTCAGCAGAGGTTTAAGAAAGACTCAAAAGGAAATGCTAGAAATCAAAAACAGTAAGAAGAATGAAGAATGCCTTTGGTGGGCTCATCAGTAAATTCGGCACAGATGAGGAAGAATCAATTTAATTTGAATATTGATTAATAACAATTATTCAAACTACAATACAAAGAGAAAAAAATGAAAAGAATAGAAAAGAACGTTCAAAAATTGTGGAATAATATAACACAGTGTAATACATTTGTAATGGAAATATCAAAAGGAGAAAGAAAAATGAACAGGGAAGGCAAAATAATTGAAGAATTAATGGCCTCAATTTTTCCCCAAATACTGACACACATTAAAACACAGATCCTAAAAGTTCAGAGAATACCAAGAAAGATAAATTTTAGAAAAAAACAAAAACAAACAAAAAACCCACAGCCGGGAATATCATTATCTTTACTATGATTATTGTTATGATTAGATTTCTCATTGATAGTCATTAACCCTGAAAACTGCTCCAGAACCTAGATAAAAAAGGTATCCTGTGCTTTTTCCAAAAATAGATAAACAAAAACTTACCCAACATTTCCTAATAAATGAGACTTTGTTCCAACTTTTTAAATTCCAGTTCTCAGGATTTCCATTTTAAGAGATCTTATTATTAAGAAGTTTGTTTTTATGTTGAAAATACATAACAGATGACCACCTAAAACTCTTAAACTTTGAAAGCCTAGTAGAATAAAGTTTTATTCTACTTTTATTCTACTTTATTGCCTATGTGAGGTCAGAGGGTCCAATTACTACAAAAAAAGCACAGAGATCCATCTATCTGACAACCAAAGAGCAGACTCTTTTTTATAAGGCAAGTAGTCATGTCAGACAGGGGTGAAATGTATTCTACAATTCTTTAGAAAATATTCTAAATTCAAATACGAATGGAGGGCTATAGCAACTATTGCAATAGGAGTGGATTATGGAATGTAAGTATTGAAGCTATGCTAAGGATTAAGTACCTACAATGCCTTTGCTTAAATCAGACTTTATAAAGTGCCTGCCATTGAGCTAGATATGCAATTATTTCTATTAAATTTAAAGAAATAGTACTATTGAGAACAATTATCCTTAACTACTTTCTGTAAGACATATAGTGGGGGAAAACACACACACACATATTGCATCATTTATGAATCTAGTGAAGTGCTTTTTCCAAGGAGTGTGATTGCTATATCTTATTGTTTCTATTCACATTTGGTTTTTGTTCATTATTGAGAATATATTACTGTAGTCTCTTCTTATTCACAGGGGATAAGTTCCAAGATGCCCAGTGGTTGTCTGAAACCACATATAGTATTGAGCCTTATATAGACTATGTTTTTCCCTATGCATACCTACCTGTGATAAAGTTTAATCTATAAATTAAACACACTAAGAGATTAACAATAGTTAACAATAAACTGAAATAATTATAACAAAATACTGTAATGAATATTATGTGAATGAGGGTTTGTTTCCCCCCCCCCCCTCAAATATCTTATTAGACTGTACTCACCTATTTTCAGGCTGTGGTTGAGCATAGGTAACTGAAACTGTTGAAAGTGAAACTTTGGATAAGGGAGGACCACTGTATAAGAAATCTCAAAACCTCTTCTTTACACTAAAATCCAAAAGAATTTTTTTCGGTTTTGTTTTTTTAGCTTTCGTGCGGCTGTTTTTCATAGAAAACTTAATTATGCATAGCATGAGAAAATAATAACTAAAATATCAATAAAGATACTCTAGCCAATTAGCTTAGAGCAAAATAAAATATGTTACTAGACAGTTCTATGCTTATGCCAGGGATTCAAAGAAGTTAAACACTTTATAGTTCCTCAATCGAAATATTAAACTTACCAAAACAGGATTTAAAATTATGGTATAAAGACAGTGTCATAATTTTGTGAAATTTCTCATTCAAACCTATAATAGTGATGACTTACACTGTCTATTGCCTTGGTTATTTGCCAGGCAGGGTTTTCATTTCACTTAGAAAATTAAGACTCTACACCTTTAAGGGCTAATTTTAAAGGTAGATATCATTCCCGAGCACCTGCACTAACTGTGTTCTGAATTAATTCTATAAGCCAATCACAACCATATTCTCTTCATTAGCATCATGTACTATGTAGTGCATGGCTCCTATTCTTAGGGCAATTTAATGTTGTTATATCCTGAATGAGTCATATGTGCTCTCTTAGTGTTGAATTTAACAAACTGTGGTTCTCTATCTCGTTTCCAACGACTTATTTTATTTTTTTCCTATTTTAATAAAAGGTTGAAGCACTTTATAACATAGAAAAATAAGATAATATTGAAAGTGAAGTGAAGGGCAAAATGACATAAATTAGGGATAAAAATCAAGTCACAGACGATTTTCCAATTCCCCTCTGAAATCCAGTCTGAAACAGTGATAATCAAATTTACCTATTCTATTTATATTATAAGTGTGCCGGGGCATGTTATCGATAATTTTAAATAGTCTAGTAAAATAAGTAAAATGGGAATACCTTATCACAGAAGGAAATAATGAGACTAGATAAGAAACGCTAGCATATCTTTGACTGTCATAAACTATAGGCAGACTCCATTTTTTTGGCCTAAAAATAATGAATTATTGGTGTGCTTGAATGCATTTTCTTTCCAAAGACAGTGATATTCTAGTTTTATTGAAATGACTATTTTGTAAGTAAAACCTAGCTGAGTACGCCACACTTATACTTGATAACTCATTACATACTGTTTGATTGGGTTTATTCTACGTAAAATAAGAATGTCAAATTATGGTTATTGTACTAATGAATAACAAAGGTTTATCTCATTAAGCAACACAAATATAACAGGGATTTGTAAGTGCATGGAAACAATCTGATAGTGAAAATGTTTCCACACATTGCTATGACTGAAAATTTATTCACCTCTTCCAGTATCACTTTCTTCATCTGTTTTTCTTTATTCCTTCATTGTTTCATTCAATATTTGTCATAAACCTTTTACATATAAGGAAACCTGCTGTGTTTTGGAAGTACACAGAAAAAACTTGGATAAATTTCTTGCCTTCAAGAAACCTAGTGAGAGAGACAGAGAGAGATGAAAACACAATTAGAATAAGTGACATTATAGGGATATTCACATATTCATTAATTTATTCATCCAATGGATACTTACTGAAGACCTACCATGTGGTACAGACATTTTTCGTGTGTGCTGGGGATACAGTGATAAAAGGACGTAAATTTATACTCATTTAGCTTTTTTATCTTAGTAAAGGAGATAGACAATAGACAAATAAATATGCTAGGAAGATTTTACATATATATGTATATCTACGCGCGCGCACACACACACACACACACACACACACACATACATATACATACCCATATACATATTTAAACAAATTAAGCAGATTATAACTCCTTAATCTAATATTAAACTTCCCAAAGCAGAATTTACATGATAGGGACAAAAAGAGGGACACGGTATTTTTGGGAAACAATTATTATATGTTAGGAGACTATACATATATATATATAATTACATATTTTCTATATATCATATATAATTATGTGTCTTTATAATACGCACAATTATATGTAATTATAGAGAACGATAAAACAGAAAAAAAGAAAAGAAAATGATAACCGTGTGAGGAAAGGCTACTGTAGGAAGATAGCTGGTGCACGATGGCAGGAATGAAGCAAGGGAGGGAGCTGTATGCACGTTTAGGGAAGAGTAGTCTGGCATTTAGAATCGCCAATACAAACTTCTTGAGGCAGGAATCTGTCCTAGAGCTCTAGAAACAACAAAGAGGCTAGTATGGTTAGAGCAGAGTGAAAGAGACATAATGACAGGTGTCGATTATTTTAAACAGCACGACCTGATTACTCATCTCTGTTTCCTTCTGTGTAGTCCTGTCTTTGGGAAGTCAATACAAACTTCTGCTAAATGTCAGTCTGTTGTTGTAAAGATTGATTAAGATGGTGGATGGAAAAGGCTTGAGATAAAATAGGTTTTCAATAAACGTTAGCCATTATTAATTAAAGTAAATCTTACATCTTGAGCCTGATTGGTTGATCACGA
>RJWJ010039218.1:0-14574 GCA_004363605.1 Indri indri | reverse complement strand
AAAGTGAGTCATGTAATTTCTCAGTGCCTCCATTACTCCATCAGTAAAATGAGAAGGTTAGAGTTTCTAAAATTTCTAAGGCCATTTATTTTAGAGTCTGAAAGAGAAATTCTATGAATCCTTGAGGAAGAGATGTATCATTAGTCAGTGGCTGAAGCCAGAATCAGAAACCTGTGAAGATTAAAGAGCCGGCCATATCGCAGGTGTGAGGGAGGTACTACCATTCTCTCATCTGTCAAATATGAGAGAAAATAGTAGCTATCAATCTGTCAGATCGGTGCCCCTGAAAGCTTGACCCAATCACAGAACTTGGTTGAGACACACTTCTTCCCTGCTTCTGAGAGCATAAAAATTATTTAATAAGAAACAAGAGCTTTCATTTTACAGTTAGAGATAAGGCATATAATTTAGAGAGATAAAGAGGGGGAAGGAAATAGAGAACACAGGAAAAAAGCTAGGACTTGCAGAAGAGGTATCTCAGGGGAGGTAAAGACTGCATGGGCCTGAATTTCCCCAAAATGTCACCTACTTCATAGTTGTGTTGTATGATCACTTTCTAGCTTCTGTGATATAACTGAGAAAATCATAGCTATGTTTATATAATATTTTATAATCAGCACTCAAGAGTTTTTAGGTAATTCAGAAAAACTAAGATGTCTATTATTTATGCTCTCATAGTGCCACATCTTCTTTAGTCTTTTCACTTTAGCATTTCAGAGCAGGAAGGGATTGTAAAGATTACAGTCCAAATGTCAACTTTACAGATGATGACACAGAAAGTGAATATATTGGACAGATACATTCACTCTCAGTCTGGATTGGAATTCTTCAGTTTTTACTCAAGTAATGAATGGGCACACTTATAACTTTGACTCAAGCAGTGCAAAGCAATCCATGTAACCAAAACATTTGTACTCCTATAATATTCTGAAATAAAAAGAAAAAGAAAAAAAAGAGGAAAAAAAAAGAAATACAGCAAATAATCCATATTGAGTGGTTACCTTGGATTGGGAATAAGCTAAATATTTTAGTTGATTATTTTATTTATCCTTTTCAACCACTTATACATTTTTTTTTACTATTATTACACTTCTCTAATTGATGAGGAAACTCATCTTAGAATGGTTAAGTCATTATTCCAAGTCAGATCAGATTCAAGTCCAGGCTTCTGCTTCCACAGCCTAATTGCTTAGTCACAAGACCATACTCTCTCTGTTTTGTTGTTGGTTGCAGAGTAATGAATACTAAAAACTGAGTATGTGTGAAACGTTACCACTATCTTACAACTGGCTCTAAATGCAGACCTTCCTGCCAGAGCTATGTGTAATCTGGAATAAAATGGAGAATCTGGAGAAGCCATGCTGGGAAAGTTCTGGCAGACCTACAAAATATAGCAGATGGAGAACACATGAGTACATAGTACTGCTCCCTTCTGTTTTCACTAGTGCTTGTAGTTCCCGGTCTACCCCAGAAAGCACCCAACACACAGCAAGGGCATAGAATTTTTGTTCATTGGAAAGATATTTTGAAGCTTGGTTTCTCCTCAGGGATTGTAAACTTTATAGTATGAATATAAACTAACTAAGGGGATTTCTGTTTTTAATGAATGTGTCCAAACATGAATCCAGATGACCATTGCTATTTTAAAAGTAGCTGCCCTATGAGGCTGCCCAGGTTAACTGATAGATGGTAAACAAATAATAATATTCCAGGTGGAAAAGATCTTTATGGCTTATGATTTCCAATCTCTTTTTATAAAAATAGAGAAAACTGAGGTCCAAAAATAGGCATCCAACTTATCCAGGATTGCATTGTGAGCTAGAAGTATATATAAGTCTAGAATTCAGATCTCCTGACTTCCAAGCTAGTAAGTGTTCTTATCACTCTAAATTTTAGTTCAATAAATTCTACATACCAAGTTGAACATATATATAGCTCAAGCAGCCGAGGAAAAATGTAAAAAAAAGGAGAGAAGAGTCTTCTCTATTTGAAGTTAAGAGAGTAAGGTAGGCACCGCTCTGGCACATTTTCATCTATGATGAACTAAATCTCTTAGAAAGATTTCATTTGTTTATTCATCAAATTTTATTGAGGGCTCGCCTGGTGCCAGTCATTCTGCTGGGCGCTGGAGATACAACCGTAAATAAAATACAGTCTCTACTTCCATGAAGTTTACATTCCAAAAAGACAGACATATCAATAAGATAAATCAAGTAAATACAATAGAATAAATATTTATCACAAAATTACAAATTGAGATTGGTGTGAAGATAACAAAGCAATCTCCATGATAGAAAATAATACAGTACATTTGCTTTAGGTAAGGGATTCAGGGAAAGTCTCCAAGCAAAAGACATTTAAGCTGAAAATGGAAATATGAGAACTAGGCAGTTTTACAAGGCCCCAGGGCAGAGAACATTATAGGCTGAAGGAGCTGCATATGAAGACCCTGAGGCAGGAAAGCAAAGCACGTCAAAGAAACTGAATGAAGTCCTCTGTTGCTGAAATGCACCAGGTGACAGTAAGAATGGAGAATAATGAGGTAGGAGAACTGGGCAGGCGCCAGATGGTGGGCACCTTATGGAACATGTTGAAGACGTTAGAATTTATTCTAAAGGCAAAGAGAAGCTAATGGAGGATTTTACGTTAGGGAATGACATGATTCTTTTTGTGTTTTACAAAGATCACTTTTTCAAAATTAGATGATCTAGATCGAAACCCAGCTAGGACTAAAACTCAGGCATCCCCATTCCATGCACAGTGATTTTGAATAAAACATCTCTTCTATGTTCACCTGACATCATCAGTGGAAATGTCAAATGAGCTGACAGATATAAAGTCTCTTTGAAGAAACAATCAGAGCTGAACTGTACCCGAGGGCAAGGAGGAGGAATCCTGGAACTTTCTTCAGACTGCTCCAATACACACACGATGCTCAGCGGAGACTGAAAAAAGTGAGAGCCCTTACCCAGTTCTCTTGTATTATCCCTTCTTTTCCGTACAACAATCCCGACAAGATACACAATTCTGAGCCTGATCTATACAACAGAAAAATGAGGCTGAGAGAGGTTAAAATGATTTCTCCATCAATAGGGAATCGGCATTTTTTTCTAAGACTCGTGTTCTACCCCAAATCTCAATGAATTATAATTCTTGTTAAGTTTCTTCCCAAGCAGAAAGCTCTTAATGTCTTCATCCTTGACAATGGGTATAGAAGCAACACAAAGACCCAAACCACTCTTTCTATAAAGAAAAGAGATACACATTTCTTCCAAGATTCACCATTGTTTGCAGGGGACCCAAATGGCTTAGTTTAATTATAACTAATGCAGTGTCACAATAACACTCTGATATCAAGTTATTAATACCAAGAACCATTGTAAATAGCACTTGAGCTCTAGAAGGGAAAGACAGAAATATATCAAATGATGACTCATACTAATGGGTTTGAAAGATTAAGAAACAAAGGTAATATGGTAAGAAGTCCTTCTGTCAGCTTCACTGGGATAAATGCTGAGAAGCCAGTTCTTAGCACTGATACTGTTCATCTCCTCAAGGCTTCAGGTCCATCAATAATACCTTCTAGAGTGAGCCAAGCTTGCTGAGGCGGCTCAGGTCAGTGGCTTTAAATGACTAAAATGAGTTTAATGTTTGGTGTGGGGAAGGGTTACCAGATGTATCTTCATCTCCATCAACTTCCTTTCCATTGGAGAAGAAAAGACTGGTTCTCTGAAAGCCTTTGATTAAAGAAGGAGAATTTAATGGAAGAGCTTATCAAACAAAGAGATTTAGAAGGAAAAATGGCTTCTCATTTCAACTCAACCAACCTGCCTCTTGGTCACTGGGTCCCTTAAAGGGGCTGCCCCTATCACTGGGCCTTGTTTCCTCATCTCTAAGGCAAAAAGTCAGCTTAGATTATTTCTAAGCGTTCTTCTGCTCTAATACAGATGGTTCCCAATTTATGGTGGTTTGACTTACAATTTTTTGACATTGTGATAGTGCAAAAATGATATGCATTTAGTAGAAATCACAACTCCATCATAAGTTGAGGAGTATCTATTAAGTGCATTTTTGACTTATAATACTTTCAACTTATGATGGGTTTATCAGGACACAATCCCATCATGAGAAGAAGGGCATCTGTAGCTCATGATCTGTATACAAACACTCAAATTACTCTCAATAGTTCACAAATCTGAGTTTCTCTAGAGATGGTAAAGGGTTTAAAAGAAGCCATCCACGTACTTCTCAGTTCTACCTGGTACCAGCAGTGTAGATTTGTGATACTTGCAGTACAGCCTATGACTGTGCAACAGAAAAGAGCAAACAAGCTTGTCAGCTCCTCAAGGAACTGAGTTATGTATATGCTAATTTGGGAATCTACATGAATATGTTCATAAAAAACAGGCTAATTATAATGAAATGAAATAGCTATGTTAGGACCTGTATCCATCCCATTTGCCATTAAGGGCTCATCTCCATTAACTCCAATATCCCTCCATTGAAGAAGTATATACATGAGAAGGTAGGAAAAGGATTTATGACTCCTGATGCTGACTCGTTACTGCTCCACTGCCCCTAACGTGGGAAAAGTTAATGCTGGTCTGTATTCAGGCCTACATTCCAGCATCACCATGGCAACATTTTCCCATCAGTAAGGAAAGAAATGTTAATAAAGACAACTGCTGTATAATGAGCTTGGCATAAACCAGGGCAGAGCCCCTAAAGGGTAAAGGGGAAGGAACAAGTGCTTGCATCGTGGTATTATCAGAAAGGTTTCCCTAGGAGAGATAAATGCATTATATGCATTTATCAATGCAATATTAATATATTGACATATATTCTTATGTCAAGACTCCAAGTCAAATATTCAAGACATGTTCATTGCTGATTTGTGACAATCCCATCAGTGTGGCCCCTGAGGCGTGGACTACAAGTCCTTGCATGGTCCCAATCTCACAGCACGCTCCCCAGACTCAGTGGCCCCACACGTCCTCTTCATGGGTACCAGGCTCCTTCCCTCCCAGGACATTTGCACATGCTCTTAGTTTTTCCTGGAATGCTCTTCTTCCAATTCACATGCCCAATACTTCAGGTTGTTAGTTTCTACTTATCTCCACCATCTCAGCTCTAGATTACATCTTCTAGCACTCCCAATAAAGTACCTCTTTTGTGTAACCTTGCTATAATTTTTCCTTATTATGTGATTAGTTGATTAGTCTGTCTCTCTAAGTGGGCCACAAAAGTCCCCTGACTATTTTTGTTCAAAATACCACCCACAGTGCCTGACACACTGAATGATGTTATCAACAAGTAACCTTATTGTATAAATAATGCTAATATGGCAAATGGCCACTTACTTCATTCTGTGGACTGATTTACACCAGAACGATCTGAGTATGCATCTGTGTAAAAGTACTTTGACAAATTCTATTAAGTTGAGTGCACAAAATTTTATTTTTAAATTTAAATCAAGAAATCCCTTAAAATGTGAATCTTAGATTTGAGTACAATGTCAGCTATGGGCTGACCCTTGGAGAGTATGTTGTCTCTATAGGAACATTTTGTTTAAATGTATTTCCAGTCATTCCACTGAAATACATGGCTCAGTAATTTATATGAAAATAATATAGCTTTTTTTACATGGTAATTCTGAGACAAAATTCAGTGCAATGCCCTGGCACTCAGACAGCAAAGGGTCAGGTCTAGTACAGGCCCTGGCATTAATGATGATTACCTATGTGAGTTTGTGAAGCATGTAACCTTTCCAAATACTGGATTTCCTCATATGTAAAGCACGGGTAATAAAATACCTCCTCTTTGGGTTGTTGTAAGGATTAGGGAATTCAAAATCTTGAAGCTCAGTGCCTGGCACATGGAATATTCCATCATGGAAATTGGCATTGCTGCTGCTGCTTCTGCTGCTGCTACCACGGATGGTAATGATGATTTTCCCTCAGAGAGATGAGATGCTTAAAGAAATGGTAAGATTTTAAGCAGTACCAGGGAAGGAAATTTAGACAATAGGGGATTTTATCTCCTTTTAAATCACACCACATAGTCAGGTGCTGGCTTTACTGAGTCATATCTGATCTGCAGAGAAAACTGTATATCTGGATGCAGCTCAGGTATCCACTTTCATAAAGAAATAATTACCAAAGCCTCCATCTGTTAGCGTTTTAAGCACCCTTAGTAATTCTCTGTTTGCAATCAGTAAAAGTCATTGAGATTAGAGCTGAAACTGGCTTTATTTTTTATCAAAGAGTTCAGAAAGAAATCAAAAGCCACGCATGATTCTCATCCCATATATGTGACATCTCTTGCCGTAGAAGTTCCCATGGACTTTCTGGGAAACTGTGAATTCAGAGATGAGTCTGTAAAAATTAATTTAAACCAAGGGCTCTTCTCCTTTCTTTCCTGTAAATCTGCCAGAGCACAGACCCACCGGGCTTCATAAACAAAGCATGAAGATTGATCATCGAGGGTATATTTACCATGATTAGCCAAATGCCATCAATATTATGGACTATAAAAGGGGCCTGGGCCATCATAACAATCCTCTCAATTCAGTGATGAGGAAACCCACTAGAGAAATGGACAAAGGACTTGAATAGACATTGCTCTGAAGAAGACATACAAATGGCCAAAAAATAGATGAAAAGAGGCTCAATGTCACTAATCTGCATCTGTTCAAACTGGAGCTAATACTCTTGTTCTGGCCCCACTAGTGCATAATAGAACTTCCTTCCTTGTTTTAGACACTACACTTTTCATTGATGTTACCCAAGGTCACATGAGTATTTCCTAAACTCCTAGGATGCCAGAGTTGAGAACCAAGAATGTTTTATGCCTCTGAACTAAAGTTCTGTTTTTACTAACACAGTTCTTAGGGAAATTTGTTCAAATTGTTAGTATCTACAAAATAAATACCATCTTATAAGATAGTAATGATTTCCCTAATTATTCCTTTGACAAATGTGGTCGCTGTATAGCTAGTCTAGTTGCTACAATGCCTCTTTATTATCTTTGGTCCATTTACTGAGTGAATCCTCATTGCCTAGAACAGTACTAGATGCTGAAGGATAGGAAATCAGAAAAATGAAACTGAGAATCCGACACCTCCACGGTAACATTTTCCCAGCAGTTTTAGTATCGTGTTTCAGGTGGTGGAATTTTTCATAATATCCTGTATGATGATAGTGTAGTACAAAAATTTCCCTTCCCAGCCACAAGTGACATGACAAAAAAAGAAAAGAAAGAAAGAAAAAAGCCTTTGAGTTTACTGACAGTGAGAGTTTTAGGTTGTTACCTCAGCATAATCTAGTCCAATTTTCTGACTCAGTGCTGGATATGAAAGTGGAGTGTTGCTATAACAAAAACTGTAAAATATATGGCATTTGTCTAGGGGCCAGTTGTTGAGCAAGGAGAAAACTGTTATTTGAAGCTGAAAGTATCCATGTGGGGAGCTAATAACTTGTCGTCTCAGTTTATAGGTCTCTGAGGGAGAGAATATTATTCTGTTCTTTGGTGTAGAGACTACTTTGTACCACCCAGAGACTCTGGATTTTCAACTGGAAGCTATGACTGGATAGGAATGTTCGGTTATCTCCAATGGAGGAGGGAAAAGAATATTTGCCTACAAGAAAGAATATAAGCTAAATATTGCCATCCAGAGAGGTACAATGCATAGTCATTAATTCTATTTACCGTATATTTTTGGCTTTCTCCTCTTAGGCACATGGTCAGATGGTTCTTCTTACCTTCTTTGAGATTAGGAGTGGCCGTGTAACTTGACTTAGCCCTAAAATGTGGATGACAGTGATGTCAGTCACTGCCAGGCAAAAAATTTTAGAACCAGGGTGCCCTTTGGGAATCCTGCTTTGGGAACTGTGAAAATACAAGTTGGAGCCCACATTCCAATGTGAGAACAATGTAGAACAGAGACTGCCAGGCGACCCTCAATGGACAAGTAAAATGAGCAAGAAATAAAGCTTCATTTATTTTAATCACTCAAATTCGGGGATTTTTGTTATTGAAATATAATCTAACCCACATGACTGATATACTTGTGAGTGTCAATAATTCCTGTATTCTGTGTGTGTACTTGAAATGGCAGGGATAAATAAAGAGCCCACCTCGTAGCATTAAATATTATGGTAAAGACTGCATGTGCTAACATACGTACAATGCTTTCAAGAGTTCCTGGAAAGAATAAGTGCTCAATAGATACTAGCTAGTGTTATTGTTTTTTATTTTATAGATTTTAGTAGATGCTACTGGTACCTGCACATCACACCTCCTTGGCCCATTTGATTTTAGCCACAGTTACAAAGGGTATCCCTGTGCAAGCTCATACTTACCTATGCAGATAGGGTTATCACCATAAGTTTTTGTTGCATTTCTATTTTCCTAGTCCATAACCTTCTCTGAAACATGGAAGCCTATGTAACCCATGAGCATGAATAGTCCAGAGATATAGGGGAGTTATTGCCCCCAGGAACAACCCTCAAACAATAGGGGACAAAAATTGGTGGGTAAATACTCACTACTTGTCTTTCAGGTGAAAAAGTCTGAGAGAGTCTCTGTTCACTCACCAGGAATCCCAGTGGAATTGAGTCCCTGTTGTCACTCCCTGAGGTTTCTACACATTAGTCCTTGGGTGTCACCAAATATTTGAAAGTGACTCTCATACCCTACTTCACTCCTCTGAGGCTTCTTCAGGCAAAGTATCTTCGCTCGCATCACACACCGCCTACAGGATAGTGAGCCCTCGCCATTGTCACTATCTTCACATAGCTTGAAAGTGCAGAGCCAGACCTTGGTGACCTGGGGCCTAGATGTTCACGTACTTTCTTAGCAGCTACTCTGACTTATTCTACTGCACTGAACATTAATTAAAACTTAGAAGTACTTTTCACATTAACAGGTCCAAGCATATCTCCCAGTTTTTAAATCTTATAATAGTCTTTTGACCCCAATAAAAATAAAGACATTCTCAATATTAAATTCTCATTATTATTATCCTGTCACATGTCTTATTTAAAATACTATATTATTTTGAACATTCTACCAGGAACTAATGAACCCTCCTAGCAATCCTATAAGGCAATACTGCTGTTTTACTCATTTTGCTGACAGGGTAGCTGAGACTGACAGAGATTAAATACGTTCCTTATGGTCCCACAGCTAGTAGGAGGCAGAACCAGGATTTGAACCCCAAACCTACACTAGAGTCCATGTCTTTATCACGCCTATAGCATCTCTCTGCGTTGAGCCTCTTACTGCATCCTGTATTAGACATCATTCTATCTGATTAGACCTACTGTATATGATTAGACCTACAATGTGGAGATGCCTTGGACTTGTTCATTTGTTGCCCTATGCGTTAAGAAGTACCTTCCTTGGCCCCAAGTTTACAATCTGCTACTCTTCCCACTTATCATTTTAAAGACTCTTACATCTCAATGATAAATCTTATCACAATATTTAGACTTTTTTCCTATTTTATCAGAAATATATATTAAAGTTTGTAAGTAGTGATTTCAATGTCAAAGCTTATCATTAATGAGAGGGCTCTGATTCTGGCTCTGTAATAACTTTTGTATGTCTGTAGACATCATTGATGCTGTTCACCAATTTTGCCTAGTTCTCCATCTTCTGTGCACATGCTAGGACAGCACTTCCTGCCCCTGCTGTAGTTGATAGATGCATCTGATCAGCCTTGGTCAATGAGCTGTGAGCAAAAGTGTCATGTGTTGCTTTACTTTTGGGCTAGAGCCCAAATGTATAATGACCTTCTTGAGACTTTCCAGAGCTCTCGTTCCCTCTACCACAATGATCGGCAAAGTTCTAGACAGCTTCCACTCGATCAGCCTGGGTGTGAGTGGGCAGAACATGGGACAGCCCCTCCAGCTGACACACGATACATTTGGAGTATGAGTAAAACAAATCTTTATTGTTTTTAACCACTGAGATATGGCAATCATTTATTACAATAGCATAAATTTATCCCATTTTGATGGACAGATTATTCTTGGACAAGTCACTTTATCTCTTTAATCTTTAATTTCATCATCTGATTTAACCAATAAAAGGGGAATAAAATTGAACATTTAGTGAGTACCTCTGAAGTTGTTTCATTATATGTAATCTAATTTAGTCATCTCAATGACCATAAGAAGTACCATCCCTTGCAAAAGTATTCCTAAATCTGAAGAAATGTCTCAACTCCACTGCTATCATGTTAATCCAAGCCACGAGTAACTCTCACTAGCCTCTTACCTACCTCTTGTTAAAACTTCACCCACCTTAATTCTCCTGCTCACAACCCTCCAAAGATTTCTCCCTGCAGTTTCAATGAGATCCAAACTCTTTATCATATCCTATGAGTTTATATGAACCTGTTCCCACCAGCTCCTTCAATCTAATCATTCATACTCTTCTGACCACTCATTAAGTTCCAATAATACTGATCTTCTCGTTGTTTTTAAAACATCGCAAGTTTGTTTCTGTCTCAGGACCTTTGTACTTGCTATTACTTTTGCTGAGAACACATTCACTTCCTTTAGCTCTTTCATAATAATGTCATCATTCAGATGTTTGTTCAAGTGACATTTCCTGAGATAAGGCTTCTTTGATCACCCTTGATAAATAATTATTCATCGATTATTGTCCGAAATCATATTAAATTATTAGTTTGTATGTTTTCAGAATTCCCTACTGTGGGGAAAGCTCCGTGAGGGCAGAGACCTTGTCTTGCTTGTTCACTGATGTTTCTACAAAGCCTAAAACATTGCCTGGCACATAATGAATCCTCAAAAAGCATTTGTTGAACACAATAGAATTAATGATGCAGATAAGGAAAGGAGCCTCTAAGAGTTTGAGTAACTCTCCCAACTTTCCTGAATTTCTATGAGTGTGCCTGATTTTGAAACCCACTTGCCTTTTGTTACAGCAAAGCACTGCCAAAAGTGACTGAAGCGTCTAGCAGGGCTAGCTAGTGGACAAGTGCCCTTTCAGGCTTTAGATTTTATCATTGATGCAATCAAAACCAAAAAGTCGCATTGATCATGCTTTCCCCAGAGAGCCTTGAATTTCCAAAGGAACAAGACAACTTGAGAATTCTATTGATCTCCTATTTCTGTCATGCTGTACAGGTGACAAGGATCAATGGAGATTTGTACTCCTTTACCCACGACTCTGCAACTTTAATATTTATTTCCACCCAGATTCCCACAACTTTGCAACATGGGTTGCTCTCGGTGCCCTCCCCTTATTTAAGTTAGAGAGGCACACGGTCTGTGTCAGCTCTGCCTTCCCAGCTCCTTCCAATTCAGAGAAAGGTCTCTGCCTCCTCCCCTGCTCCCTGACTCAATGCCGGCACTTCCAAGCTGTCCTCTCTTCCTGTGCAGACTGACAGGCACTCATTGGCCCACAGCCTGCCGAGGGGAGGGGCTTGTGTCCGGGGTCTCTTCAAAAGGGATCAGCGTCTCAGCAGCCCAAGCTTGAAGCTGAAACACACTCTCTCCCAGCCCTCTTCTCTGAGCCTGCGCTTTCCTGACTGCTTTCTCTTTCCTTCTGGCTCAGCTTGAGACAGAGCCTCATACCAGGAGAGGCTCAGGTCTTGGATTTTAATGTCAGTGATGGAAAAACTTGAGAATGCTTCCTGGATCCACCAGCAGGAGCTGGAAGATCCATTCAAGAAGTACCTGAACAGCACTGAGGACTATCTGGCCTTCCTCTGCGGACCTCAGCGCAGCCACCTCTTCCTCCCTATGTCTGTCGTGTACATCCTGATTTTTGTGGTGGGCGTCACTGGCAATCTCCTGGTGTGCCTGGTGATTCTGCGGCACCAGGCTATGAAGACACCCACCAACTACTACCTCTTCAGCTTGGCTGTCTCTGACCTCCTGGTCCTGCTCCTTGGAATGCCCCTGGAAGTCTACGAAATGTGGCGCAACTACCCCTTCCTGTTTGGGCCTGTGGGCTGCTACTTCAAGACAGCCCTCTTTGAGACCGTGTGCTTCGCCTCCATCCTCAGTGTCACCACGGTCAGCGTGGAGCGCTACGTGGCCATCCTCCACCCGTTCCGTGCCAAGCTGGAGAGCACCCGGCGGCGGGCCCTCCGGATCCTCGGCATTGTCTGGGCCTTCTCTGTCCTCTTCTCTCTGCCCAACACCAGCATCCATGGCATCAAGCTCCACTACTTCCCCAATGGGTCCTTGGTCCCGGGCTCTGCCACCTGTACGGTCATCAAGCCCATGTGGATCTATAATTTCATCATCCAAGTCACCTCCTTCCTCTTCTACATCCTACCCATGACTGTCATCAGTGCCCTCTACCTCCTCATGGGGCTCAGAGTGAGTATCCAAGCTGGCTGGCCTGAGGCAGCATCCTTTCTTTTTACACTGACTCAACGTTCAGAGAAAAACTTAGAACTGGAGAAATTCAGAATTGGAAGGGGACACAGAGAAAAACAGAATGAGCTCAGATGGGAAATTGATAATTTATAGGACCTCCCTCAAATTAGACAAACAGTAACCACAACTATTTATCATTTCCTTTATCCATTATTTTTCCCTCTGTTCTTGCAGTTCTCATATCTAAGTGTTTTTAAGAATCACCTAGAAAACTTACCATGGCTAGCAAGACACATGCCCCACCCTTAGGAAAATCTAATTCAGTAGGTCTGTTGTGGAGGCTCCTTCTAGATAAGCACATCAGGTGATCTGGGGGCAGGTGGCCACATCTGAGAGACACATCCTGCTCTCTTTTCTGCCCCACCCACTGCCTGCATTGAAATTTTCCTCTGCACCAACTTAGTTTGAATACAACACCTGCCTATGTTATAGTCCAAGACTTCCTTGTGGTTGCTTGACCCTCTGGTTGAAATATCAGGTTAAAATTTTTTTAAAAATATGAGCTAGTGAGATCACTTTGGACTCCTTTTGAGCAGGTGGATATTAAGGGATGGGGAGGCGAACAGATCACATGAGCTAGATTAAAAGAAAGTGTGAATAAGAGAGCTCTGGGATTAAGAGAGAAGTATCACGTAGTTTGCAACATATCTTGTAATCAGAGGGTCTTTTCCTGTGCTCATGGTGGTACACTGATTTGTCTGAGGGGGATCTAATTTAGCTGAGAAAAACTATTTTTGATAAGGGCAAAAGAAAGTCTATATAATTCCTCTACTGGTATATTCTGCACCCAAATTCATGGTGGTTAAAGTTCTTGACTGTGAAAGTTTTACATCCATTTAAGGAGATAGCTTGTGCAGTAAACAGTTACCACACCATTTAGACTCCCAGGTCCACAGCTGCCACATAATATTCCCTTAGGAAAACCACATACTTCTCTTGGAAGTAGTTTTCCATTATAAAATGAAAAGGTCACATCAGATCACATCTAAGGTTCCTTCTAGCTCTGACAGTCTATGATTCCTTAAAAAAAGAAAAACAAAACTCTGTGAGATGGAACAATGTGAGTTATAAATGAAAGGAGAACAAAACAGACATCGTATGCTTCGAGATGGCTCTGACGGCATATAGTATGTGACGACTAATATACTCCCATCTCGGTCCATCTCTGAGAAAGGTGATTGTCAGAAATGAGTGCCCCATAGGTGGTCCTCTTGAATAACTATTGTCCCTAAGGTCAATTTTAAGGGCCAAGTAGGAAGAACAAATTCTGTGTCACAGATGTTTAGGCACAAGAGTAAATCTAATCAGGTAGCGAGCTGTGTCAGTCTCCCCCTGGAGAGCTGGCCCCTGTATTCCCAGACACATGTCACCCCAGATCAGCTCACAGCCATGTCTTATGAATGCCCTGTGCATCTCACTGTGGAGAAAAATTTTCTACACAAGTCCAAGTAAAGTCCACTGAGAAATCCCCACCCCAGGCTTGTCAATACTATCTCCAATGCCAAACAATCACTTATCTTGGGTCATTTTGGGAGATATTTAACTTTGAGTAGGAAACACATATTCTCCCCTCTAGCCTATTACATTAAGTTGCATTTTGCTTTATTGTCATGGATCCACAGCCGCCTTGTATCAGGAGCTAAGTGACAGCTCAGACAACAGCTTAGAAACCATCCTGGTTTGCTTTGTCTGTGTAATGCAACTTATGACAGCTTGTTCTCAGGAAGGATGAGGTGTTACCCAGCATACCAGAGGACACCAGGAGAGGAACTATGTGCTTAAAAAGTCACCCTTAGAAGAATTTTTAAATATCTATACTGAAAGTCAGGAAAAGTAGGCCCTATTCTGTGGCAGTGACCTTATACTCTTTACACATGCTATACCTTTTGCCTAAATGTCCCCACTGCCCACCCCCACAATCCCTTTTGCCTTTCTCTCATTTATCCTTTATGTCATACTTCAGTCACACTTCCTCAGGGAAACTCTCCTGGATTCCCTAGATATATCTGGTCCCTGTTGTGAGTGTTCATGTGTCCCAGCAGTTTTCCTTCCTTATAATTTATAATTCTATACCTGTAGACTCCTTAATTAATTTCTTTCTCCCTGGGTAGACTGTAAACTCAGAGAATGAATAAGGCTAAATTACTCCCCTCAT
>RJWJ010039217.1:0-14577 GCA_004363605.1 Indri indri | reverse complement strand
GGGCATGGGGCAGTGGCTGGGTCCACCAACTCCTGCAGATCCTGCCAGGTCTCCTCCTTCAGCTTCCGTGACCCCCGACCAGGCGAGTGTTTACCCCCGATTGAGGTGCTGCTGTTCCTGGAAGTAATCATCGCGTGGAAGTTGGAGGTTTGGAGGTGGGGAGATGCCATCGTGGGTACCAGTCTGTCCCGGAGGGTTCTGGCTCCTCCCCACAGGCTCCAGTTTGTCCTCGCTTTCTCCCACTTCATGAGCCTCTTTCCTTGTCACCCTCCTGCCCTGACACTGCAGGCCCCAGCACCGGTGCAGATGCAATTGCCTTTCATAGACCGTTTAACAAGCTCCCGCAATTGCATAAGGCCCTAATCCTTAAAACAAATCCCTTACTCTGCCTCCCTCCTAGTGGTTCTGCTTCTCTGATCCAACTCTGCCTGGCACAGGGAGTTAAACATACAGACTTTGAAGTCCGACAACCTGGCTGTACCACTTCCAACTGAGTGACCTTGGGCAACTTAACCTCCCTGAGCCTTACCTTCCTCATCTGTTAAATGAGAACACTAATCCTTTCCTTCTAGGACTGTTGTGATATAATAAATGAAAATCACTTAACAATGCCCAACCTTCAATAGCATTCGACAAAGTTTTGGGCTGTCAGGTTTTGAGAATAGAATGGAGAACAAGGTAAGCCAGTCCCTGTCCTGACCATGCTTAGGGCTTAGTGGGGGATACAGCCATGTTAACAAGAGTGTGGTTAGTATTCCCACGAGGAAAGAGTAGCATGGCAGGACTGGCTTCATCTTGGTGGCGAGCGGGCAAGAGGGGCACGTCAAAGAAGGATTCCCAGACGAGGTGGTTTCTAAACTGAGACCCGAGGACAGGTGGGAGTCTTCTCTCATTCCAGGAAGAGAGCACTGTGTATGCAAACCTGAGAGGCAGCAGAGAGTGGTTCTCACTGGTGGTTCTCACCGTTGTTAGAGTTCACATTGCACACGCCAAGTGCTGGCCCTCCCAGCCGCCACCACCAGTGGGCCCTGTGCCCAGAGCAGGGAGGAGGCGTGGAGGCTGGGGGGTGGGCAGAGCCCGGGACAGCAGAGTGCAGCCAGGAGCCCCATCCAGAAGCCAAATAGCCTGGCAGGGAGAGTGCCTCTGCACTGGAGGTGGAACTATAAAGCTGTTCTGTGTTCCAGCAAGTAGATGTGACTTTATAAGAAGAGGAAAAGGAAGAAGGGCAGAAAAAAAGGAATCAGATGCCACGAGTTCTATAATGTGCCAGTGAAGACCATGGGACTGCCCTGTGAGGAGAGAAGTTGTAATCCCCGTAGGTGGGGATTTGCTGAACTGGAGTTTCCTCTCTCTTCTCTGGGGTGTGTAGGCCCCTCTCCCCCATTGCTATAGCATTCAAGGCTATTTGGGAGGCCAGAAGGACTTCATATCCAAATGGTAACAAGGGTACGACTTGCTGAGGCATCAATAAATTACTCAAAGATAGCTTTTTTGGGGAAAAAGCCTATCTTATTTTTAAAATGTATCTAACATAGTTCATGGAATGGAATGCAAATATCATTTTTTTTTTTTAAGGGTAAACTATGAGCCTTCTAAGAACTGCCTCAGTTGGGGACAGCTGCTTCCTGCTTGTCCCTCAGACCCAGGTTAGTCAATACAAAGTCCCTTTGTTCTGACATCGGGAGGGAAGAGAAGGCCAAGAAGCTTCAAGAAGTTCAAGAGAAGTTAGAGGTCCAGGTGAGAGTCAGGACTAAGCTTGCTTTTCCCTGAAGGCTAGGTCTTGCCGGCCCTCACCTGCGGGACTGGCTATACAATGCGTGGGGTCCAGTGCTAAGTGAAACTATTAGGAATTTCAAGACAGTGACAGCAGAGCAGTAAACCAAGCATGGGCCCCTCTGAGCACCGGGCCCCGAGGGACTGGGCAGGTCCCACGCCTGTGAAGCTGGCCCTGCCCACTTCTCACCCACCCTCCCAGCACATATCCGGGGCATCTCCGAGGCAGAGCAGCAGCCGAGGAGAGGAGAGGGAGAGACTTTCGCTTAGTTTGTCCTATTCGTAATCTTTTCAGGTCTCCCAAATAGCCTCTGCCTTCTCTGAATTATTGGGCAGAGAGTAGACAGGGCAAGATTCCACCTTGTCAGTTAGTCCTGCAGGAGTTCTTGATGCCTGCCTCAGTTTCCCCGTGAAAGCAGGGAGGGAAACTGTTTGTGGCTAACGTGCACTTCTCTGTGCTTACAGGTGGGTCTGAATAGTGCGAAGCTTGAGCTCTGCTGCCTGTGTCATATCCTGGTCTGTCTGCATGACTCCGGCTGAGGCTGGATGGCAGATTATCGTCATCCAAAATTTACAGGTGGCCTAACCAAAACCACTAGTTCTCAAGAAGGTAAAGTCAGGCAGGAGGGACGGGTACAGACTCATAGAAAACAGCTTTCTCCGTAAGTTAATACTGTGGGACCCAGCCCAGGACATTCACACACATTGCTCCTACGGAACATCTGGCTCGATATTAGACAATGAACTCAAGGCAGTACACTTCACGTGGCTGGGTAGTAAAGAGCCTTCTTCATCATATATGTTTTTTTCTCTTTTCTTTTTAAGCAGGAATGGAAGAAGAACCTGAGGATGTACGTTTGTGGTTAAAAATCTTACAGAAACAGTTCTTTCTTATTTCCATGCCTGGAAAATTTTTCCTTCTGACAATACCTGTTAGAAATCTCTCTCGCCTTGGAGACCTATTTTAGAAGCCACAATCTTTTCAATAATATTTTCCGACAGTCTGAGTCCAATATCCTTTGTTTATCTTTTTCCTACTTATTTTGAAACATATTCTAAGATGTTTTGGTCTACGTAGGTATTTAATAAATATCTTTCTCTATTTTGAATTCATTTATTCACAAATATTGAGTTAAATGCCTTCTCCAGCCAAGACACACTCAGTCCCTGCCCTTATTGTGGCACAGCTCATGGCGGAGACAGTTCTTGTTAGCTTTTTGAAGACAGGGACTGCTTGTGACTCATCCTTGTGTCTCCTTCAGTAGCAAGGACAGCCTCTTCCCCTTACTATCTCCTCAATAAAAATATTTGTTGAATTAAATGGGATGTGATGCGATATCACTAGCACTTTGTGAGAAGTGAAAGAAAAAGCTGTCACAATTCTAGACAAATGTTTTGCTAGTTGTGGGATTTGTTAGAACATGAATGACTTAACCACGGAAGTCAGTGTCGTGTGTTTATGGTGGCTTTGTTGGCATTACAACATCGAAATTCATCAGGCATGAGTTATTCCCAGCCATAGGTTTTCTGTTTTTGTAAGGCTTTTTACAATTGTTTTATTGGTTATTCCTTTATTATGTCCTGGAGAGCCACCCCATAAAGTTTTTCATGCTGGTTTTTTAGGAGCTCTTTCATGGTATTTCGAGATTTATGAGCTACGTAGGTGGTGATGAAAACGTCACAGCATTTTTTTGTGGTTGTGTATTTTCTGTGTGCCACATTGTTTAGAAAAACTTAAAAACCTTTAAGACCATTGTACGCTCCTAGTCCAGCACAACTTTGGGTGTTGTCCAACTTGGGAGCGTATGGCGTGTGTTCCTTCAGTCCCCTCTCTGTGTTCGCATCTCTCTGAAACTGCCCCGTCAAGGCTGCCAAAGACCTCCAGTGACCACGTGTCTGTCTGCCTCTGATGCAGCCTCTCGTCGGCACTGGGCACCGTTTACACTCCCTCTCCTTGAGACACACACACTTGGGATTTGTACCCACTCCATGGCTCTGCCTTCCCCGCCTCTCTTCTAGGGAAGGTGTTCTTGTCTTTTCGCTTTCTCCGTTTACTCCCCTCTTTAGAGAACCTCACCCAGCCCCCTGGCTTTAACTTCCATCTGTACGCCAGTGACTCCAGGTTTAAATTTTGATCCCCCCGCCTCTCCTCTGTGCCCCAGATTTACATATCTAAATGCTCACTTGATACTCCTACTTGAATGTCGAATAGGCATCTCAAACTCAACATTTTTAAAAAGCGTAACTCTTGATTTTCCCCTCGAAATCATTCCACCCCATTCCCCTTAACCCCCAGCTTGTCCGTCTAAGGAAATGGCACCACCTTACATCGCTACTCCCACCAAACCCCAGGAGTCATCTCACCTTTGGCTGCTCTCCCCCAACGCCCCATGTGCGATCCACCGGGAAGTTCTGTGGACTCTGTCTCCAAGGTATCTCCTGACCCTGTCTGTGCTGACACCTTCACTGGTGCCATCCTGGCTCCAGCCACCATCATCTCTGTCCTAATTCCCTCCTCGCTTCCTGTCTGACACCTATAGTCTAGTCACAACTCAAGTGGCAGATGGTTGTTTTCAGACATAAGCAGGACATGTCCTTCCCATTCTCATGACTTCTGGTCACACTCACAGTCAGACCCAAAGCCTCATCCTGGCCTCTGAGACCCCATGTGAACTGGCCCTGCCTGCCAGCCTCACACCCTTGGTTTCACTGCATTCTAGCCTTGATATGCCCTGGGCACATGGAGCCACCTCTCACGAGGGCCACTGCTCCTGCTCTACTTTGTGCCAGACACATTCTTCTTCTAGACCGTCCATGTTTGTTTCCTTCTTATCATTCAGGTCTCTACCTCAGTGCCACCCCTCAGAGAGGCCCTCTGTGATCACTCGGCTATGGCTCCCAGCCTGTACCCAGCAGTCACTTCCTCACATGCCATCATGTCTTATCTGCGTCACAGCACTTAATATTACAAATATTTTCTTGTTACTTATTTATATACCCCAACCTCCATCCCTAGAATATAATCTCCATGAGAATAGGGACCTGGTCACCTTGTTCAAGGTCATAGTCCCAGAACCTACAGCAGTCCCTGGCACAAGGTAGGTCCTCAGGACATGTTTGATGATTGAAAAAAATGAATGAATTAATATCTTTTAGAAAGAGCCAGTCTTGCACATAGGCTACCACCTAAATTATGAGACTCAGAGGTGTTTCACATCTCCAACCGCCTAGTGAGAAATTTCAACTTTTAGACTCTCTCCAGTGGTCACAGTCTTCAAATATCAGTTATTGTAAAAAATATTACCTAAAGGAGAATAGAGATCTTGGGCTACCCTGTTAATACACTAATTCATTAAAACATGAGACTGAGTTAGTTTTCAGATTATTTTTGTCTTGGAAATCAGAGGGTCCAGGACCAAAGACAAATAAATTATAATGGAAGTATGAAAGAGACAAAGTGAAAAGTTGGCTACATGGAGACACTACCCAATCAAGACAGATATGGAAGGGCCGGGTACATTGGCTCACGCCTGTAATCCTAGCACTCTGGGAGGCTGAGGTGAGAGGATCACCTGAGGCCAGGAGTTGGAGACCAGTCTGAGCAAGAGTGAGACCCTATCTCTACAAAAAATAGAAAAAAATTAGCTGGGTGTGGTGGCTCACACCTATAGTCCCAGCTACTAAGGAGGCTGAGGCAGGAGGATCGCTTGAGCCCAGGAGTTTGAGGTTGCAGTGAGCTATGATGACGCCACTGCACTCTAGCCCAGGCAACAGAGTGAGACACTGTCTCAAAAAACAAAAAACAAAACAGATACAGGTGAAACATTATGAGGAAGGAGGAGATTTTTCCTTGAGGGGCCAAAATTGGAGAAAGGGTGAAGAAAGGGTTTGCTTAGTACTTGCTAGCACTGTGTTAGGTGCTTTTGGGATAAGGAAGAGGTGAAACACAAACTCTGGACCTCAGAACCTTCTGAGAAACCTGACTCTGTAGTGATTTCTGGTGAGGATGAGCATGTTTAATAAACAAGGCACAAACATTTCAGCTCTGTTATAGCTCCAGTCTTCTCTCCCAATAGCAGTTTACTTCTTTACTTTTTACAAGCAAAAGTCAGTTAGCTTCCGGGTTTATAAAATTCACTAAAACATACAAATGTAAAAGCAAATTTTACCCTGCCGATTTGGAAGGGATTCTGGTAAGAATTCTCAGATAAAGATACAAATACATTCTTTGTTCATTTCCATGAACGGCCTTTTTATGGCTTTTGAAACCTAGTCTAAATCAGTAAAAGTAAGAATTCGTGTTTCTGATAGGTGTTGGCCTTCTAAAACTGGAAAAAAAGAATCACATTTTCTATAACATATGAATGCACAAGTGATCCATTCTTTGGCTCAGGATGGAAACATTTATTTTTGGCACTCTTGCTGCTTCTTTCTGCATTAGCTTCACAGATTTTTCTCAATGAGATATAGACATTGGATGAGTTTCATTCACAAGGAAACACCAAGATAAATGGGGTGACTAACGGTCCAACTATTTGAAACTTGTAAATATTTATGAGAAAATTATATCCATCTTCGGGGGGATTTCTCTCTGAAACTTGGATGTAACTGTTGTGTGCTCTAGCTTCTCTTTAAATGGTGGATTAGTATTGCAATGCTACATGGCAAAATCAGTATGAAAATGTTGTATAAAATAGCTACATTGAATCTCGAATAAAAGGGACAATGCTTCTTCTTTTCTTGTAGGACCCTTCCCCCTGCTGAGCCTAGAACATCACATTATGGAATCAGTAACCGAAGTCCCAGACCAGCTAGATAATTTGCAGGGCCCAGCGCAAAATGAAAATATGGAGCCCCTTGTTAAAATACTTAAGGATTTCAAGATGACAACTGCAGCTTATTAAACCAAGCAGAAGGCTCTTCTAAGTGTGGCGGCCTATGCAACCGCACAGGTCTCAAGCCCAAGAAGCTGGCCCTGCCTAAGTCCTTCTTTTAGACCCTTTTAGTGTGACTTGTTCAGTTGAATTAACCATGCTGAACCTACATTGCCCTACCTGCAGAACAGGTGAAAAGAATAATGTATTTTTAATTTATCATGCTGATTACCTATAAACAACTGAGAGCAGAAATCAAGTGATTGATATATTGTGATCTTCAAGTAAGGGAAAATAGAACTTTAAAACAATTTCTCCTGACAAGGGTTTCTAATTTAAACCTGGAGCTCTTTTGGTAGGGGCTTCAGAATCGCTTCCGCACATTAGTACCAAATATTTCCAAATATTTACTCACCCATGCAAATATTTTAATGATTCTCCTCTAGTCTGGTGGTTTCCATGTCTGGCAGATCATCATAAATAATCGGGGGAACACTTAAAAAATACAGATTCCTGGGCCCACTGCAAACATATGTAATCAGAACCTCCTGGGCCTGAGTTTCCAATGGGAAAGTATACAGAAAAAATAAAACAAAGAAAACACCCTTTTTGGCTTACTTATCTTGACTTTTTAATATACCCAACCAGGCAGATGAAAAAGGCTATGCAACTCAGTATTGGGTACCATCGTCCTCAGCAAAAATTAGACAAGTTTGTTAATATCGAAGTACTGGGATGATACTGTAAATTGCTACCACTCTCAGAGGGAGTGCTCAGGGACTGTGGCCTGGAGGATTGGGGTACAAACATCAGAAGGAGAAGAAGAGTCATGAGAAAAAGAATGAAAATACCTACAGTCTTTTAATTATTTTATTTTATGTGGAGTCTTGTTATGTTGCCCAGGCTAGCATTGAACCCCTGAGCCCCAGTGATGCACCCACCTCAACCTCCTGAGTAGCTGGGACTACAGGTGCACAATACCATGTCTGGCTTATGTATATTTTATTTTTAAAACAACTGTATAAGCTGGAAAGCCACCATAAGTATACTTAAATCAGCAATTTTTTTCTTTTTTTTTTTTTGGAGACAGGCTCTCACTCTATTGCTGCAGCTAGAGTTCAGTAGCATCATCATAGCTTGCTGCAATCTTAAACCCCTGGGCTCAAGCAATTCTCCTGCCTCAGCCTCCTGAGTAGCTGGGACTACAGGCATGCGCCACCACACCTGGCTAATTTTTTTTTCTATTTTTTGTATAGACGAGGTCTTGCTCTTGCTTAAGCTGGTCTTGAACTCCTGACCTCAAGAGATCCTACCTCCTTGGCCTCCCAAAGTGCTGGGATTACAGGTGTGACCCATCATGCCTGGCCTAAATCAGTAATTTTTTTAAAAAAAGTTTACTTTAAATGTTTAAAGTGTTTCATAGTCTTTTTAAAGTAGATTTTTAAAAATTGTGGTAACATAGGCTGGGCTCAGTGGCTCACGCTTGTAATCCTACTACTCTGGGAGGCTGAGGCGGGGAGGATTGTTCGAGACCAGCTTGAGCAAGAGCAAGACCTCGTCTCTACTAAAAATAGAAAAATTAGCAGGGCATGGTGGTGTGGCTGTAGTACCACCTACTTGGGAGGCTGAAGCAGGAGGATCCCTTGAGCCCAGGAGTTTGAGTTTGCTGTGAGCTATGATGAGGCCACTGCCCTCTACACAGGGTGACAAAGTGAGACTCTCTCTCTCTCAAAAAAAAAAAAAAAAAAACTGTCGTAACATAACATAAAATTTACCATTTTTTAAGTCTACAGTTCAGTATTGTTAAATACATTTACATTCTTGTGTAACCAATCTCCAAAACTTTTCCGTCTTGCAAAACTGAAACTATGCCTATTAAATAATTCCTCCTTTCCTCCTCCCCCCTCCCCTAGCCCTTGGCAACCACCATTCTACTTTCTGTCTCTACGAATTTGACTACTCTAGATACTTCATACAAGTGGAATCATATAGTATTTGTCTTTTTGTGGCTGGCTTATTTCACTTAGCATAATATCCACAAGCTTCATTCATGTTGTAGCATGTGTCAAAAATTTCCTTCCTTTTTAAGGCTGAATAATAATGGTCCATTGTATACCACTGTAGAGGAGGAAAAGATTTTTTTCCTCTACCTTCTTAGATTTGGCGGTATCTGGGGCCCTGCAAATTAGACTGACAAAAGACAGATTAACACGAAGAAAGCTTCATTATTACGTATGTACGCAGAGGCCTTCATGGAAAAGTGAAGGTGCAGAGAAGGCAGGCCTCAGAGGCTGCACGGCATTTTGACAAACCGTGATAAATTGTAGACACATGACAAGACAAAAGACAGTGTGAGGGGCTGTTTCTTGGGGTGGTAACTTGTGGGAAGAGAAGTATATGTGGAAACTAACAGAACAGAAGGGTGGTTTGGTCAGGTTTGTCGTGTGTACCCCTCTCAGTGAGGTCTTTGGGCTGATGAGAGTCCAGAGTTCTCTCTAGTAGGTAAGAGTTGTTCTCTTTTTCCTGGTAAGGGAGAGGGTGACACCTGTACAGATAGGCATTCATGTCCTGCTTTTAGCCAGACAGGGAAGGACAAAGAGCTTTTTCTCTGTGTCTGCTGTATCTTCATTGCCTTTAGTGCAAAATAATCCTTATGCCAAAGCAGCATGTTTTGGGGTGGTGTATTCTGGCCCCGGTCACCGCACTTTGTTTATCCATTCATTCACTGATGGACACTTGGGTTGCTAGTCTTTTTTGTTTTTATACTTCCAACAGGCCTGTTGACAGAAAAACTTTAGACAGATTACATTTAACAGAGTTTAATTGAGCAAAGAACAATTCGAGAATCACGCAGCCTCTTCCTCCCCCAACCAAAATAGGTTCAGAGCAGGCCCAGCGCTGCTGCGTGGTTGGAGAGGGTCTGTGCACAGAAAAGGGAAAGTGACTACAGAAAAGAAAAGTGAGGTACAGGAAAGCTGGATTGGTTGTAGCTTGGCTTTGCCTTATATGAACATGGTTTGAACAGCCGGAGGCTGTGAGTGACCGAAGTACGCTTCTGTGATTGGATGAGACTTGGCTACTCGTTACAAGATTAGGTTCCAGTCTGTTTACACATCCGGTTAGATTACGGTTCACTATGTGTGGAGAAACCCTTAGGCCAAAGTTAAAATATGTAAGGAGGCAGCTTTAGGCTAAACTTTTAACAGGCCTTATGAAGACATACCTTTGAAACAAGTGCAGTGCTCTCCCCAAACGGAATTCTGCTGAATAAAATTTTTCCATCGTTACCAACAGCAGATTGTGTTTTGGCTGCCAGATTATAAAAAGCAAGTCAAACAATCATTACTACCAACAGCAGATTGTGTTTTGGCTGCCAGGTTAAAAAAAGCAAGTCAAACAATCATTACGTAAATAATCCAAAACAATAATCTGAAAACTTGTTTGAGAAAGGTGTCATCACCTCTCTGAGAGTTGCAGGGTCCCCATCTGTAGATGCTGGCTAAATAGTGGTCTTGACTTATCTTTGCAACTCATTTGCAGCATGGTAGCTTGGAACCAGGGGAATCAACAGAAGGCCCAGCAAAGAAGGACTTGAGTTTGAAGACCATTTTTCTTGCCAATATGACTTCATGGAGAAATGAAGTTCATCAAACTCAAATGGAATCTTTATATTCATGCGCTAGAGTTAAGGAAATCCATGAACTTTCCATAGACATCCTGAACATGCTGTGTTATGCAACTCCAGCCTTCCAGCCAGTTCCTTTGCTTCCTTTTCCCTCCACCTCATCCTCTTTGATCAGAAATGCACACGACTTCAGTCATTGTGCGAGGCTTTTGCTCGCCTGTGCAAGGGAAATAAACAAGACCTGTCCTGAGAAAAGGTATGGCTCATTTGGGGTAGAAGGACAAAGAAGAAAGAGAGGTGATGGCTTATGTATGGAACATATTATAGACTTAGGTAAGTGAATAGATAAATCTTAACATCTGAATTGACATATGGGACTTCGCAGAAGTCAGCCAGACTGTTGAAGGGAACTGGCTGAAGCTGGACACATAGAGTTTGCTTCTGTGTCTTGAGCTGAGCTAACCTGGACATGAATTTGCTCCTGCGAATCTACAAAGCATGTAGAAAAGTCAAATAATAAATATACTGAATGTCAAAGCTGATGAGCTCTGAGCTCCACTGCTTCCCTGGCGGTACCATGAGGCGGGCATCGTGCAGGCTGTCACTGTGATGGGAAACACTGCAGCACTAAGATCTACTGGTTTTTAGGAGCTTTTCCAAATGACATTGGATGCTTTTCTTCAGCTGAAGCCATGAATACTTTGACTTCATAACAAGCATCCTTAGCCAACATCTTGGACTTTAAGTAGTGAGAGACTCTGGCTAAATAATCTAGTAGACTTTTAGGTCAAATGGGATCTCTTCAAAAGAGATTTTAGGACCAGGGCCGAGAAAAGGTCACAACTGTGCAGAAACATCCCCAGGAAAATTGCCAAGTGGATGGGTTTCTTTCTTAATTCCTCTGTCTCCCCAGAGAAGATTTGGAAACTTGGGTTATCAGGAGTGATGAGCTACCCCACTCAAATTCATAAATATTTCCCTAAACTCAGATAATACAAAATTTTCATAATGCCATCAGACATGTGATTACTGTAATTATCAAAGTGCTACAAGAATGGTGCGCAAATGTAAGATGTCAAACATTTAAACCAAAACCCTTCTCTTCCCATTGTGAATTTGGATTCAAGCTTTAGCTAAATGCTTAGCTGAGCATTTGGTGGCTTACCATGGACCTCTTATTTAGTATGCCCTAAAAAAACACATCAAAAAGAGGACAAAGGTTTATGAAGGCAGCTGGAGCTCTTCTTTCTTAATGGATCTTAAAGCAATGGGCTTCCCTGGGTTTCACAGGCATTAGCTAATGTGGCAGGGTGTATATTAATAATTTATTTTATTTTATTGTATTTTTTGAGACAGTGTCTTTCTCCGTCTCCTGGGCTAGAGTGCAATTGCGTCATCATAGCTCACTGCACCCTCAAACTCCTGGGCTCAAGCGATCCTCCTGCCTCAGCCTCCCAAAGTGCTAGGATTACAGGTATAAGCCACCACACCTGGCCTATATTAATAATTTAAAATACAAATACACTTGGAACTGTTTTCCTGTTGGATTGCATTTGTCAATGAAAGAAGGAAAAGGTGATTTTTTTCCTGCACCCTCGCAGAAAAGCAGGCAGGTTTCTGTGTTCTAGAGTTCTGGGCTTTCTTACCTCCAAGTGTTTCAGACCATCTCTTGCTCCACTCCAGACTCTGGGTGGCTGAAGCTACAGTGTCTTGAAGACTGACGGTTTGTCTTCTGGAGAGGGTAAAACGGAGAATCTCTGCACTGGGAGATGCCAGGCACAGTTGAAGGACTGGTACCCTCTGCAGATAGCACAGGTGTAGTGGCTGCTTGCATACTAATGCCCGCGGTGCAGAAACTCCCAGACCTCTCTCCGCACTGAGCTCCCAGAATCTGACAGTTTGCCAGACCTTGCCCTCTAGGCAGGAGATTGGAAGACTCTTCTCCGGGAAATTTCTAACCAGCCCAAGGGGAAATACTTTAAAATACTAACGTGGGGCTTAGGGATGGGAAGGAGGACAGTTGACAAATAGTTCACGCAAAGCATCCCAAACCTAGAGTGAAGATCAAAATTAATAAGCCTCAGCCTCGAACAGCCACTCAGCTTTTAGTCTCTCACCCTTAATCGGGAGCTTTAGTAAGGAAAAGAGACAAAATTACTGTCCTCCATGAGCTTACATTCTAATGGTGATGGGGGTGAGGGAGCAGAAAATAAATAAAATATATAGTATGTTAGAGAGTGATAAATGCTTTGGATAAAAAGCAAGTGGTGGGTATTTTGAAATGTCACTTTAGGGGAGTATCGCATTAGTGGCTTAAGTTCGGGCTGGGGAGGGAGATGACACAAGTGAGTCCATTCAATCCACCCTCTTCACCCGTAAGCTTCCCCCCTGAGCGTTCAGTTCCTGAAACTAACCTGCCGGTTCTGGCCTTGAGGCCTTGGCTGTATTCAGTGCCCTTGATCTGGAACACGAGACTCCTGTGTTCCACCTTGCGTGCTCACTGCTGTAGAAGAAAGACCTTTGAGGTTGTGCCTAAAATTAATTGGTTTTGCCTCACCTATTTATTTTCATTTGCACAAACTATGCAAGAAGGAAGGAAAAAGCTTCAGATATTTTCCTTACACCAAAAAAATCCACAGGCTTTTATATGGGTTGAGTTCATTATAACAGCTTCACTGAGGTTTTACTGGTTAATTATCACAGACGGGGTTGGTGAGCAAGTTTAACCTCACGTGACAGTTTACAACCTCAGGTGAACAAACACGATTCTCTGCAACAACATTCTACAGTGTAGAATGTAGTTCTGCAGGACAAACATTCATAGTCTCCAACAGCCCTTCAAACCACAAAAACATACCTCTGATTATTACAGGGACACTCTTTGCCCATCTTAGTAGACAGAGAATTAAGTTTATGATTACAAGGTACAGAGTCATGATGGATTCAACTTATATGTAATGGTAAAATGTGTGTAGACATTCCCTAAGCTCCTTCTGTATTTTTTAAATCAGAGGGTAATGATTAATCCAGTGAAGTTAACAGCAGCTCTGTCACAACTTAGTTTCTTATTAAGCACCATCGAAACACCTATGGTCTTAACTGGAATTCAAAATGAGAATTTTTGGAATTCGAATTCCAAAAATTTGTAATTTAAAATGATTTCATTTCACCCTACATATCTCAGTTTAGTAATCATTCCTGCAGGAAGCCTTTCCTGATCTCCCAAGAAAGGAATTGCAACCTTTACTCCCTCACTACCTCCTACTGGAAGATTAGGACGTCGGAATCGCCTGTTTCCTTTCTTTGTACACCCGCATCCTAGACAATTCTGAGAGCAGGAATAAAGTTTGTCTTTTTCTCGACTGAATTTCCAGGGCTCAGTATAGAGGCCAGTCCTTGGGAGGCACAAAATAAATATTTGTTGATTAAAGACTAAATAGATAAATGAACAAAAAATTAAGTGTCATGATAGGGAATTAAATAGTTTATATATTTTTAAATCTCAGTTGTTAACTATTATTTATTTAAATGTTCAGTTAAATTTAAAATAACATTTAAGATGCAAGATTAAAAAATTGAGTGTTGGGAGGCTGGGTGCGGTGGCTCACACCTGTAATCCCAGCACTCTGGGGGCTGAGGCGGGAGGATCGCTTGAGGTCAGGAGCTGGAGACCAGCCGGAGCAAGAACAAGACCCCATCTCTACAAAAGATAGAAAAATTAGCTGGGTCCAGTGGCTCATGCCTGTAATCCTAGCACTCTGGGAGGCTGAGGCTAGAGGATTACTTGAGCCCAGGAGTTTGAGGTTGCAGTGAGCTGTGATGACACCACTGCACTCTACCCAGGGCGACAAAGTGAGACTGTCTCAAAAAACAAAAACGAAAACAAAAAGTTGTAAATGTTGGCTCTGTTCAGATGTCACTTTCTCAGTGATGCCTTCTTTGAGCATCCTATGTAAAAGTGCACCTGAATCACTTGCCCTGCCTTTATGCTTCTTCTTTCCCTGGTGCTCACAGAACCACTTGACTCTGCGTATCGTATATTTCAGCTGTTTTCCCTATATATGGAAGCTCTGTGACAGCCGGGATCTCAGTTTATTATCACTGGATCCTCAATGCTTAGAACGGTGCCTACCACATGGTAGCAGCATATTTAACTTTTAATTTACATTAGTAAACGCTAATGTTAATGGTGAGTAATTGTTGGGGTAAGGATAGAATTAATTTATGATATTTTTTCACAAGAAGTGCACCAGCTGTTATTGAAAGTCCAGTGCTTTTGAAACCTGTTGGGCCGCAGCCCATAGT
>RJWJ010039216.1:0-14572 GCA_004363605.1 Indri indri | reverse complement strand
ATATTGATATGTTAAGTGTTAGATCAAAATTCTTTTCTGGGTTACCTATTTATTTACTCTTTTCCTTCCTTTAAACTATAAATATAACATATCATTTTGTTCTGGAATAAATTACATATGCTGTATATATTATGAAAATAATTAGATAATATATATTTCTGGGAATTAGACCACAGTAAGTTGCTACCAACTTATTTTTAGAGGAAACACCACTAAAATTTCTGATTGAGTATTCATAGTAGGCCACAGGCAGCTATAGTCAAACAATCTGTCAATTGCTTGACTATTAGTCAATAATTGTGAACTATTGACTGGTGAATAGACAAATTGTCAGACAAAAGTTGTGAACTAGTCAATCACCTAGTTCCTCAGGTGATTCTGATGTACTTGTTTAGCAATCACCTCTCTAGATAATTCAATTTTTCTAATTTGCTTCTTGACTGACTTCTAATTTGATTTTTATTGTTTTACAGATGATTTGAGTTTTGTTGTCTTTTTAAAGGTGTATTATAAAAGAAGGTGGGTATCAACTAATTATAATCAAATTTGTTTACCTTGACTAGGTAGATCATCATACTATTAAGACCTAGCTCATAGTTTGAGCCCTGTTCTGTAACCATATACTACCTCCCAATTTTTCACCAGGAGGCTCGGAAATATAATATGTTGTTTATAACAATGGAACACACACTAAGACATTTGTAAAGATTAGAGCAAATCCACAATTACTGATGAAAATGAGCTAGTAGGTCAGAGAACATGCTTAATTGGAGGTTTATCATTCTTATTTTCTGAATACTACCTTTAAGTCTTACCGGGTCCACAAGTCACATCTATTATTATTTTCTCACAAGTTTCCTTAAATTGACTCATTTTCTAAACTCAAATACATGAATGCTATCCCTACTGTCAAAAGAAAATGTTAATATTGACATAAATAGGAGACAAATTTTAAGTACATGCAATAACACAAAAATAATACTTTTAAAACTAACTAGATACTGCTGTCTGATGCCATAGGCTTTAAGCCTTGGACTTGCTTTGTCTTTCTTTAAAAAATACAAATTGATTTATTATAAGGCTGTAGTAATCAAAACAGCTTGGTACTGGCACAAAAATAGAGCCATTGATCAGTGGAACAGAACTGAGAACCCAGATACAAAACCATCCTCATATAGCCACCTAATCTTTGACAAAGCAGACAAAAGCATACACTGGGGAAAAGAATCCTTATTCAACAAACGGTGCTGGGAAAACTGGATAGCCACATGTAGAAGACTGAACCAGGATCCACACCTTTCACCTCTCACAAAAATCAACCCATGCTGGGTAACAGATTTAAACCTAAGGAGTGAAACTATTAGAATTCTAGAGGAAGATGTTGGAAATACTCTTCTAGACATTGGCCTAGGCAAAGAATTTATGAAGAAGACCCCAAAGGCAATCACAGCAACAACGAAAATAAATAAATGGGACCTGATCAAATTAAAAAGCTTCTGCACAGCCAAAGAAACTGTCACAAGAGCAAACAGACAACCTACAGAATGGGAGAAAATTTTTGCATGCTACAAATCTGATAAAGGGCTGATAACCAGAATCTACTTAGAACTCGGGAAAATCAACAAGAAAAAATCAAACAACCCTATCAAAAAGTGGGCAAAGAACATGAACAGAAACTTTTCAAAAGAAGACAGAATAATGGCCAAAAAACATATGAAAAAATGCTCAACATCTCTAATCATCAGGGAAATGCAAATCAAAACCACAATGAGATATCACTCATCTCCAATGAGACTGGCCTTTATCAAAAAGTCCCAAAACAATAAATGTTGGTGTAGATGCAGAGAGATAGGAACACTCATGCACTGTTGGTGGGACTGCAAATGAGTGCAACCTTTGTGGAAAGCAATATGGAGATACCTTAAAGAGATACAAGTAGAAGTACCATTCGATCCAGCAGTCCCATTACTGGGAATCTACCCAAAAGAACAAATGATACTGTATAGGAAAGACACCTGTGCCCAAATGTTTATAGCAGCAAAATTCACAATTGCAAAGATGTAGAAACAACCCAAGTGTCCATCAATACATGAGTGGATTAATAAAATGTAGTATATGTATACCATGGAGTACTATTCAGCTTTAAAAACAATGGTAATATAGCACCTCTTGTATACTCCTGGATAGAGCTGGAACGCATTCTACTAAGTGAGGTATCCCAAGAATGGAAAGACAAGCACCACATGTACTCATTGTCAAATTGGTATTAACTGATCAACACATACTTGCACATATAAGAATAACATGTATTGGATGTTGGGCAGGGGGGAGGGGGAACAGAGGAGGGAGGAGGAGGGAGGAGGGGACGGGTATATGCCTACACAAAGAGTGCAATGCACACCACCTGAAGGATGGGCATATTTGAAACTCGGACTTAGGTGGGGGCGGGGGGGCGCCAAGGGCAACATACGTAACCTAAACATCTGTACCCCTATAATACGCTGAAATAAAAAAAATACAATTTGAAAGTAATGAGAAATGTCAAATGTATACTAACACAAAATGAGTATAACTCATATCAAAATATGCCTCAAATAATTCATGGCCGTGGTTAGACTTGAACATTTTTTGGCATGTTAAATCACCTCAGAATCTGTATCAGAAAGGACAGTAAAATTACATTCACTACATGGAAAAATAAATTCAGGAAAACAGACATATTGCTAATTGCTCATCAACATGAAAATTTAGGGTAACAATATGGATTTAGGATTATAATCCAAATTTCTAAGGTTTATTTTCATTAATCCTTTGGGTCACATTAAGAAAAAAAATAATGTGGTCATCAATTTCTGGCTGTAAAGATGAATTATAAAGCCTGACAAACTTCCTGTTTATTAATACAAAATCCAGAAATTCTTAATAAAGTAGTACAAACATCATTGTAAATGACTAGTTGAAATTTTGAAAAATAAAAACAAAATCCTAAGGGATAAAAAGTCAAAAAGGAAAAAAGTATGAAAAAGTTATAAAAAACTGAAACTGACACCGTAACTGCTCTCATGGTAGAATGGAAATAAGGCCTGGAGGGGTGAGGAACCTGTGGCCTTTTGGCAAAATGTGGCCTTCTAGGTCCTTAAGTGAAGCCTTTTGACTGGAGAGAGCCCACAGAGACTGGGACATGAGAGGGATACAAGTCCCCCACCAGCTGGCCAAGGCTGTGGCTACTGGAGCTAGCCCCACCCTCCCCATCAAAGGACCTCAATGCAGTAGCTGCCCTTCACCCAAGCATTCCACCAGGGTCCTGAGGATCACCTGGCCCTTGCTCATCAAGTCTGGTGTATGCACTTGCCATTAGGGGCCTGAGTGCAAGCTTGCCCAGTCAGGCTCCACTGAGCTTTGCTCCTCCCTCCCCCCAGACAGAGTGCAGGATCCAGACCCTGGGGGTTTCATAACCCAATCCACCACTTGGGACACCCAAGCATTCCTTTCAGGGAACTCATGTTGGACATAAACACTTTATCACTACCACTTCAGGTGGATCCTATCTGCAAGCACCACCTTATGACCAGTTCAGGCAGCCCATTTCCACCATTGCCAACGCAAGTGCACAGCACTTGGGACCCAGAAGAGCATCTAACCACTGCTACTGCCATTGCCCACATCATACCAGCTGCCCAGGGGCTCAAGAGCCCACTCACCTACCTGGTGCAGCACTACTAAAACTGGCATCATAGAAAGCCACCCAGAGGCCCAAGAATCAACCTTGTTGGAACCACCAACAAAGGTGCCAGTGTACGCTGCATCAGGGCACAAGGATAGACATGCTTAGCACACCACTGCTACCACTGAAAACTGAAGACAGACCCATCTGGCATTCCAGTCCCCAGGACAACTTTACCATAGCCTCCACTAATAACTATACCCTAACACATTAAGGAAACCACAGATAACCCAAATGCTGTTTATTCATAGTCAAAGAAATCCTTCTGAGACTTTAGTACTGTACACACCCTGAAGCAAAGCCAAAGTGCCCTACTTAACATATATCATAGTCGCCACTTCAGGAAAAAATCCCCCCACCCCCACACAATGTAAGTAAATTCAAAAAAAGAAAGAAGTGACTGCTATACCAGATGTGCAGAAATCTACATAAAGATAGAGGAATCATAAAAAAGCAAGGTAATATGACACTGCAAAGGAACATAACAATTCTCTAGCAATAGATCTTAACCAAAAAGAAATTCTTGGACTCCCAGATAAAGAATTCAAAATGTTGATTTTAAAGAAGCTTAATGAGATGCAAGAGGCATCTGAAAACTACAAAGAACTTACAAAGCAATTAAGGATATGAATGAGAAATTTATCATGGAGATAGATTTCTCAAAAAAAGAAAAAAAAAGAAATTCTGGAACTGAAAATTTCACTGCAGGAAATACAAAATACATTCAAATAATAATAGACTAGACCAAGGAGAAAAAAGAATTTCAGAGCTTGAAGACAAGGCTTTTGAAATAATCCAATAAAACAAAATAAATAAAAAAGAATAAAAAGAATAATCAAAGCCTTTGAGACTTCATAAAGTGATCAATTTTATGAATTATCAGTTTCTCTGAGGATGAAGAGAGATCAAAAGGTTTAGAAAAATTATTTAACACAGTAATAGATGAAAACCTCCCAAGTCTAGCAAGAGATTTAGACACCCATATAGGAGACTGTATGACCCCAGGCAAACATAATGCAAAAATGACTTTGCCATAGCACATTATAATCAGACTGTCTAAAGTCAAAGTGAAAGAGTAAATTCTAAAAACAGCAAGAGAAAAGCATTTAGTCACTTATAAATGAAGCCCCATTAGTCTAACAATAGGCTTCTAGGCAGAAATCATATAGGCCAGAAAAGAAAGGGATGATATATTCAAGGTGCTAAAAGAGAAAAAAAATAACAAAACTGCAAGCCAAGAATTCTATATGCAGCAACATTAACCTTCCTAAATGAGGGAGAAATAAAGTCTTTTCCCAGACAAGCACATGCTGAGAACCTTTGTTACCACAGATTCGTCCTTCAAGGATTGCTCAAGGATGTCCTAAACTTGGGATTGAAAGGATGACATTTACCATTTTGAAAACACACAAAAGTATAACTCACTAGTAAAGCAATCATACAAAGGAAGAAGACAAAGGAATCAAATGAAACCACTACAGAATCCCACCAAACCTCAATGACAAATAGAGAAAAAGAAACAAGAATTTATAAAACAACTAGAAAACAATTAACTATATGATAAATGTCCTATATCAATATAGAATAGAACTTAAACTAAAAATGTTCTGCACAGCATAAGAAATAACAGAGTGAACAGACAACCTGTAGAATCAGAGAAAGTATTTGCAAAATATTCTTCCAAAAGGGGACTAATATCTAGAATATACAAGTAACTCAACAACAACCAAAAAAACAGCCATATATTATTAATTACATTAAAAAATGGGCAACTGTCTGGGCATGGTGGCTCACACCTTTAATTCCAGCACTTTGGAAGGCCAAGGCAGGGGGAGGATTGCTTGAGGCAGAGAGTTCAAGACCAGCATGAATAACATAGCAACCTTGTCTCTACCAAAAAAAAAAAAAAAAAAATTAGCCAGGCATGATAGTGTGCACCTGTAGTCCCAGCCACTTAGGAGGCTCAGGTGGGAGGATTACTTGAGCCTGGGAGTTCAAGGTTACAGTGAGCTATGATTGCACCATTGCACACCAGCCTGGGTGACAGAGTGAGACCCTATCTCAATAAAGAAAAAAACGGTCAAAGTACATGAATAGACATTTTCAAAATGAAGACATACAAATTGCCAACAGGTATATGAAAAAATGTTCAGCATCACTAATCAGAGAAATAGAAATTTAAACCACAATGAGATATCATTTTACCCCAGTCAGAATGGCTATTACTAAAATGACAAAAAATAACAGATGTCAGTGAGCATGTGGACCTATGCACTGTCAGTGGGAATGTAAATTTGTATTGTAAAGCCTCTATGGAAAACAATGTGGAGATTTCTCAAAAAACTAAAAATAGAACTACCCTGTAATCCAGCAATCCCATTAGTGGGTACCTACCCATAGGAAAAGGAACTAATATATCAAAAAGATACCTGTTTTTCACAGCACTATTCACAATAGGAAAGCTATGGAATCAACCTAAATATCCATCAACAAACTCATTTAACAGGGGATTAATATTCAGAATTATTCAGAATATATTATACAAGTAACAGATCATCCAATAGATGAAGAGATACAGAAAATATAGTAAATATACACAACAGAGCACTACTTAACCGTAAAAAAGAAGAAGCTTATGTCTTTTACGGCAACATGGTTGGAATTGGAGGTCATTATCCTAAATGAAATAAACCAAGCACAGAAAGTTAAGTATCACATGTTCTCACTCATAAGTAGGTGCTAAAAAACGTGTACACATGTATGTAAAAATTGGACTTATAGACAATGGCGACTTACAAAGGTGAGGTGGCAGGAGATGGTGGATGATGGGAAATGGGTCCAATATACCTTATTTCAATGATGGACACCCTAAAAGTCCTAAATTGACCACTATGCAGTCTACATATGTAACAAAATTGTACGTGTATCCCATAAATTTGTACAAACAAAAAAAAGGTTAACCCAACAAAATTCAAACAGGAAAAACTATATTGGACAATTTATGGTGAAATTTTATCACTCCAAGAACAATGAGAATATTTTAAAAGTTATCAAAGAGAAAAGAGACAAATTGCCTGCAAATAATCAGCATTTAGACTTACAGACAAATTCTCAACAACAATAGTAGAAGTCACATAATAGGAACAACCTCTTCAACTTGCTAAAAGAAAAATAATTGTAACTTAGGACTGTGAAACTACCTTAACTTAAATTTAAGAGGAGAATAAAATAAAGACATAGTTAGATAAAATTAAGAGAGTTTATCTTCAATAGAACCATGCTAAAGAAAATGTGTAAAAGACATAGTTTAAGAAAAAAAATATTGGAGAAGGGAAGTTTGAGATGCAAGACAGAAGAGTGCATAAAAATATCGGTAAACATGGGTAAATCTATATTAATTGACTCTACAAAAATAATAAGGATTTATTTGTAGTGTTAATAATGGAGGAAAAAAATAAACTTAAATACCAAAAAAAAGCACCATATTAAGACAGAACAGAATGTTCACATTAAATAATTCTATGTTTTTTCTGTTGTCTAGTAAGTAAGGTAGAAATAATAATTAACTATAAACTTAATTCAACGTACCTGTTAAAATGCTAAGGGTGAACACTAAAATAATGGAAGAAATACACAATTTTATCAGAGATGACTGGAAAGAGAGAGCATAAGAGAAAGGAGCTCACTCACAGTAGGAGATTCTCTATCTCCTTATTGATCCCTTTTATGTTGGCTTGGTGAGATCAGCGTTTTGACTCTGTCCTGAGAGCTGAAGGAAATAATCTGCTTTGGTTTCCATTGGCTGTAGCTCCAGAGCTTTCGCTGTTGGCCATTTCAACAACTACTGAAGAGTAAAGATTATTCCATGCTTGGAACTTACTGGTTTTCAGAATTCCACGGCATATTATTTTGGTGGAAAATTCTAGTGCATATATATAGTATAGCTGTAGACAACAAGGGTAGAGAGTGTTTAACTACTTTTTATTTTCTTGGTGTAATAATTCAGGTTGTGAGAAGAAAATTATTTTTAGACTTAAACATTTGGTCCCTTGCGATGATTTGTGGTTGGCTGGAGTTGCGAAACCAATGTGCATAGCTACTCATTTTCTCTTAACTATTTTTCACCAAAGAGCAGTGATAATGAATATCTCCAATATCCTCATCCTGAAGTTAGTAATCTGTGACTTCAGGGTTTGTCCTTCAGATTAAAGAAGAAATTGGGGGAAAAAATGGAATGTGAGGAACTGGCTTCTTCCTAAACTTAAGAAATAGGCTCAAATGAAATCAGTTTCAAAAGTGACAATGCTATTTTTCATCATCCCACTCTAAAAAGTTTCAAAAGTAATTCATATTCCTGGGGTATGTAGATCAATTTGACAAACTGTTTTCAAGGAGTAAGAGTGGTAGACAAAAACAAAAGTTGGAGAGTCAAAAATCAGAACAGTCTGCCAATTTCATGGACTGAATTGTGAGTAGAGTCTGGCAGGACATTTTTCAGATTATCAAAACTACTTTGTTGTTGGATCATTTGGATCATGAACAGACAGAAATTAGCATCAGAGCATCATGAGTATAGACATATATTTAAACAGAATCTATTAAAGGAAGTGTTGACCTTTGGTGCCAATGGAAATAACATCAACTGAACCATGCTTGTTTACAGGCTGCTATATAAATATTTGGCATAGCAGGAGAAACAGTCATCCCCAAAATTCACGAGACTCTTCTTTCTAAACGGCTCTTTCTTTTTAACCATTAGCCTTTTCTAACCTCCTTGCTACAGAGGAAGGAAAACCATAAATGCTGACAGGGTACAAAAAAGGACAAGCTAAAAATAAAGTTTCTTGAAATACATAGAAGCATGTGATATGCAGAATTTCAGGCTAGATATAATATTGAAGGAATTAGGTTCTCATGAAGAAAGTCTTCTTATAAAAATATACGTGACAATTTCACAAGCAGATGATGAAGGAATGAGAAAGGCTAAGGAAAAGGAAAGACTGCCCTTTGGCAGACAGCCCACCCTCACTACAGTGGACCTCTTGTAGCAGCCAAAGGTGATGCAGTAATAATTAATGCAGCCAACTTTATTGGACAGAACTGATTTTCTTTATGCTAGAGGGGCATTGGCCATATGCCTGAGGAAAATACAGGGACAATAGAGTTACTTTATGCTTCTCTCACAGTTAATTAAATTAAAATTTAAAAATATACACATATATTAATGCTTGAATTCTGCCTTGCTGGCTGCCTGAACACAAATAGAGATCCCTACTTCGAGTTTCCTATAATATGCTAGGAGAGTATGTTGTTTACACACATATACAGAAAGAGATGGGTTTAATGTCAAAATATCTTTAAAGTAAATGTGTTGATATTGGAGGTAAACTCTTACTTTAAAGTGTCTATTGAGTACTTTGAAGAGGTTGTTTTCTGGTCTTTTTGGGAGGAATTATAGATCTGGAGTGGAATTGATTAGTGCATAAGTTTGCATACATGATATCAAAGAAATGCTGCTTATCTAGTCTCTGGGGAAATTAAAACTCCTCTACAGAATGAAGCAGTTCAGCATGAAGAGTGGGAGTCCATGAGCACTGTGTAAATGAGGTATAAGGAGATAGACCTCATTTCAGAAACTAGGAAACATGCTGTGGTGGAAAGATACCAGAGATGAGAGAGGGACCAACCTGTCAGAGCCAGCTCCAGGGTGAGGGGGAATCTTTTGTGCAGGAGTACAGCCCAAACCTGAGCCTGAGACCTTGTCTTTGCCAGTTAACCCTGTTCTTGTGTAGTCCCTAAACTGTCTCCAACCATCTGGATTAGGAACTTTCCCCATTTCTTTTAATAAAAAAAAGTGCAGATAGAAGCAAAGCCCAGCATGGACATTACCATTTCAAGCAGCATTTCCATTTGATGCTGGATGTCTTTAGCTAATGAGCACCAACCAGCCTCTTAATATTTCATACAGAAAACCAAGCAAGTCAAATGTAAAATTGTTAGTGTGATATGGCTATTGGATTTATTTCATAAATGGACATTTCTTAGGTTTTAAGTTATTTTGTCTAACTATAGTTCCCTTTCATTTGTAAACACATGTACCAAAACCTAGAAAAAACATTGTATCTCCTGCAAAAGTGAATTTAGGCTTAGAACATTGTTGTTAAACAATCTATATAATCTGTATAATTAAAACCATGCAGATTTAGATCCATATCATAGGACACTAATATACCTGCAAAAGCAAGTTTATAGCACAATATTCAAGGATATTGTGAAATGGCATTGTGCTAAGGGAATAAACATAGTAATAAGATTGAAACAATATACACTGAATTAATATTTAAAATAGTTCTCATGAGAAAGAGATTTATGGTAGTTTTCATTTTGTTCTTTGTATTCTTTTGTACTTTTCAAAGTGAGCATTTTATTATCATTATAAGTTATGATATATACATTCTATTTTATATTTTCATTTCAGCAAAATCACTAATTATGTTTTCATGCATTTCACATAAAATATGCTCTATTTGTCAATAATGCCAAAGTAGACCCCTTTCCTGAGTTATTTAAGTTCTTAGATAGTTCATTTAAATTAATTTCAATTCATAGAAATTTCATTTAGCTGAAGTTAAAAAGAACTCCATATTTAAATTATCCCTATTTTTCTAATAATGCCTTTTTTTTGAATCTGTGATCCAATTAAAGATCACGAATGGTATTTAGTTGTTACAGCTTTTGGGCCGTGTATAATCTAGACCATTTATCCACTCATTTTTGTAATTTTTCATAAAATTGGCATTTTTAACATCCTGTGGCAATTAATTATTTTGCAAAATGTCTTTCAATTTTAATTTTCTGATTATTTTCTTCTGATTAGATTCAGGTTAATGTTTTTGGCAGCAAACTGGACAAGTGATATTGCCTCCTCCTTAGTATATCACATTGGGAGGCTCATAAGTTAGTGTGTCCAATTTTTGGTGATGCCAAACTTGATTCCTTGATTCATGTGGCATCTGCCAGATTTCATCATTCTTAAAGTATGTTTTCCTCTTTGAAATTTGTAAGTAACCTGTGGAGCAACACTTTGAGGCTGTGTGAATGTTGTTCCACAACAATATTTCATGTAATAGTTCCACATTCATTGGTGATTATTACTTGAATCAATTATTACTATGATGATGATGTTGTAATTCTATCAATCCTATTATATATTTATAGATTGGTATTCTATAAAAAAAACTTTCTCTTTTCTGCCTCTTTAACTTTTAAAAATGTATCTATATAAAATGCATTATTTTTTATTCAATAGGTTATAAACTCATACATGTTATTATTCATTTTGATACTCAAATTGTGCCAAATTTGGCCAGTGACCACCCTTTTAAGCTGGCACCTGGGTCTTTTCATATCTCCTTCTGTTTTGGAGTACTATTTTGCCTTCTGTCTGGCATGTTCCTAACTTGTACTTTCCCTATTCCACCTCTAGTCATTTCTCTGGGAAGCCCTGGTTATTTTTAGTGAGGTTTAATATTAAAAAATAAATAAAAGATCTGAGCACTTTATAGCTTCTGGAATTCTGGGTCCTGTTGGTGGACATTGTTAAGAAATACATATAATGACAGATAGATAGGAATAGAGATTTTTTTAAAAATCAAGACACTATAGAGTTGGCCCTCCATATCCTTGGGTTCTGCATCTGTGGATTCAACCAACCATGGAAAAAAAGTATTATAAGTAATAAAGAGATGATTTAAAGTATATGGGAGGATGTGTGTGGTTTATACACAAATACTACAACATTTTATATATGGGACTTAAGCATTCACGGATTTTGGTATCTGCAGGAGTCCTGGAATATGGAATCCTGGATATGTATAAAAATATAAATATAGATACAGACATCGTATATAGGTTTATCTTTGCAATTGGTTTTGGAACATTTAGTCCAATCAGATGATTAATGTTTAAAAAGTTTTCAGAAATATGTTAAAAATATGTAAGTCTTGGAAGTTGATTTAAATTTGCTCTTGTCATTTTGTCAATGTCTCAATTCCTTTAATTTACTTCTCAACTTGAAAAGAAAAAACAAGCAAGTGAATTATATTAAATGATTTAATATTTTTCAAGAGTTAAATTACTTGGCTTGTCATTCTTATTTTTAACCAAAATTATGTAATTTTTCAGGTATGTTTAACTCCACAGATTTATGGCCAGAGATTCTGTTCTCAGGATCCCTCCAAGTCCCTCTGTAATCTTGAGGAAAGGCCTTTATCTCTGGATCTGAGTGCTTCTACCTGCAAATGCCTAGAACCTCAATCAAAGAGGGTTATTTTTTTGTCCCAGTAATGGTAGAAATAATAATGCAATTGTGTAAGAGACTGCAGGAACACATTTATGAATACAGTGTAACATATTGGGAAAAAATATGGAAGAGAAATCAAGAGAGTTAAAAATGCTGTTGTGGTTCTGCCATTAATTACATCTTAGGAATTTAAGCAATTAATTTTTGATCTGCAATGTACACATCTGTGAAATCTGAGAGCTGTGATTAACTAAATATTTTCCAAATTAGAAAGGTCATGATTCTGTGATTTCCGGCCATCCCTCAAGCAGCTTCACTCCTCACAATTCTTTTCTTTATACTATCTGACCTCCCTTAACTACTCATACTTCCTGAATTCACAATTTCAGTTCACTTCCTCACTAAAACTTTTTTCCTTTGACTCCCTTATAAGGCCACAGAAATACTTTGACAATGGACACCAGTTTCCACAGTCCACAGCAGGTTGTATTTTGTTTACCAACCTGTGTCTACTATTTTAGTCCATTCGAGGTGCTATACCAAAGTACTATACACTGGATGGCTTCTCAAGAATGAAAATTTATTTGTTAGAGTTCTGGAAGTTGGGAAGTCTGGGGTCACGGCACCATCAGGCTCCGTGTCTAGTGAGGGCCTACTTTGTCATAGATGGTGACTTCTTGCTGTTTCCTCACATGGTGAAATGAGCAAGGCAGCTCTCTGGGGCCACTTTTATAAGAGCATTAATCCTATCCACAAAGGCTTTGTTCTCATGACCTAATCACCTGTCAAAGGGCCTCACTTCCTAACACCATCACCTTGGAGTTAGGATTTCAACATGAATTTTGGAGGGACAAAAACATTCACACATACTGACTTTTGTAGAGCTAACTTTTCTAGGTCAGCTACCCAAGTTTTGTCATTTCTGGTTAAGAACGTGTATGTTGGCTGGGTGGGGGGTACAGAGAAGTATACAATAACAGGTGAAACCCTCATGACTTAAAAAGCTGCTATGACAAAGTCTCTCAATCACCTTCAGGGCAGAGAGAGTATGTTCAATCTGACATACTAAACCTGGAGAGATTGAACATTGCCACCAGTCTAGAATACTCCCTTCAAATGCAGCGGAGCCAATAGTCATTCTACTATGTAAGATAGGTCCCATTAGTGGAACTTTCCTTCTGTCCTAAGAAGTTTAGTGGTCATTCTGGCCATTGGGTCAAAATGATCCTCCTTTTGATATTAGTGTATACTCAGCCTTAATCTTTGAGAAAGACCCACCAGTACAAATTTTTGAACAATAGTACTTGGGTAAATGTACTTTTTTACTACACCAATTTGCAAAGGGCAGCTTTCTGTAATTTTATCAAAAAATGTAGTAGTAGAAAAATAATTTAACTAGATGGTGTCTATTGCTCTTTAAGTCCAAAGAAACTAACTATGTTGATATACATATGTCTTTCTTACTCTCTTAAGAGAAAGTATATTTATAAATCCTGTAATATGTCTAAATTCAGCTCTGACAATTTAACCAGATGCCTCCTTTCACTACCCTCCACACGTATTTTCAATACAGAAAAGCTTGAAACTGGGATGATTTCAATTTTAGCTTGTTTTATACTTTAAATCTCCATTCTGTATATCTCTAAGGTCTGTAGTAAAAGATCTAAGGTTAACAATATGCTTGTATGATATATCAAAAGTGACCTGCTTTTCAGTACAACTGGATTTGTAGAAATTGTATCTCTGTGAAGCTATTTTCTATTTTAACTTGGTTTTATGTATGTGCAAAGTTTTGGATATGCACGTACATATGTATATATAACATATCTGTGTCTATATTGAGCTGTGGCAGTATAAAAGAGATTTTAAGTCTAGGAATATAGTTTCCTAGTAACAAGAATCACATATAAGTTTTTTAAGGAGCTTGCTCTACAATCACATTCCTTCAGCTTTATTAGCAAGGCAAGAGCTCTTCAGAAACAGCTTCAGTTTCTGCACAGGACATCTAAGAATCAAAGTAATGTTGCAATTGTAGTATAAGAGAGATAGAAGCCAAATATACATTTAAGCAGCAAATTTCCTTAGGTCTCGTTCAACTCAAAAAAGTCACATGGAAGGATACTGTCATAATAATCAATAATTTTATTTATTATTAATAATAATAGATAAAAACACTTCACTTTTTAGCATTTGAGAGGCTAATATCTTATTTTCAGAGATAGATGTTCAAAAAAAGAGTAGTTTAATTTGAAAGTGTTGTTAAATAAATGGGACTTGCAAATAAAAGACTGAGTGATACCCATCTCCCATTTTTCCTTCTGCATGTGGCTATCCAATTCTCCCAGCATCATTTATTAAATAGGGCTTCTTTTTCCCAGTGTATATTGTTGTCTGTTTTATCAACGATTAGTTGGCTGTATGTGGATGGTTTTATATCTGGGTTCTTTGTTCTGTTCCATTGGTCTATGTCTCCATTTTTGTGCCAATACCATGCTGTTTTGGCTACTATTGCCTATAGTATAGTTTCAAGTCTGGTAATATGATGC
>RJWJ010039215.1:0-14580 GCA_004363605.1 Indri indri | reverse complement strand
TAAGGACACAGTCATACTGGATTAGGGCCCACCATAGTGACTCATCTTAACCCAATCAGCTACAAGGACCCTGTTTTCAAGGTCATGATCACAGGTACCAGGAGTTAGAACATCAGTGTGTTTTAGGGGACATAGTTCCCCCCGCAGCACTTGAACCAACAGGGGATTCTCCTTCTCTCACACGAAGTCCAGTTCCTGAGCCCCTGGTTACGCTGTCCCAGCTCCCTCTGGGAGGAGCAGGCTCCGTCTCCATGGGACCCGTCCTTCCCAGGCCTCTGCTTCTGCCATGTCGACGGGGAGAGAGGAGGCAGGACATGTGTGGGGTTCCTTGTGTGGACGCCTGTAAGTGGCCTTTGCATTTCTGCTGGCCGGAGCCCACACCTGGGCCCTGAGACGTGGGAGGAGCCACGGGACCAGGAAGGACAGGAGAAGGACACCAATGGCACCAGCAGTCGCTGCCGCAGGATGGAGAAAAGGAGAAGAACATAGGGCGGCAGCTGGCTGGAGAGGAGTGTCGGAGCAAAGAGTCAGTGGCCATTTTTGTGCAGGTCACTTGGACTGAGCCAGCGTGCCAGACGCTTCCCACGTGCAGTCGCAGGACCCCAGAGGGCAGGTGGGAGCTCAGTGCCGAGAAGTCCGTGGAGAGGAGTGTCCAGCCGCGGAAGGTCTTTTAACTGGGGCGTGAGGGTGCGAACGCCGAGAGGGGAGGGGTCATAGCATGGGACCACGGGAAATGGGGAGGAACACAGCTTGGGGCCTGGTTCCTACATTTGAAGAGCTTAGATCTGCTTCAGGCAGTAAAAAAAAGGACGACAAAATGGTGCGTTACACAGCACTTCCACCGTGCAGATACACATGATCTCCGTGGCCTCGCCCCGCTCCACAGAGAAGGAAACGAAGTTCTGACTGCTCAAGAGCAAGTAGTCTGAATGAGAGCAGAGCGTGGAAAGCAGTTTTTAGAAAAAGAGAGCTGGCTGTGCGCGATGGCTCACACCTGTAGTCCCAGCACCTTGGGAGGCTGAGGCAGGAGGATCACTTGAGGCCGGGAGTTTGAGGCTGCAGTGAGCTGTGATCGCGCCACTGCACTTCAGTCAGGGCAACAGAGTGAGACCTTATCTCAAAAAAAAAAAAAAAAGAAAGAAAGAAAAGGAAAAGAGAAAGAGGGAAGGAGGAAGAGAGGACATATGGACAGCAAGAAGCCACATAGCGGATCTTCTAGAGAGCTCAAGTAAAATGTTCACACTGTTACATTCACTCAGTCTGTTAATAAACACAACTGCATGTACATTACATGCCAATCACAGCGTGGGCCTCAAGGAGATTATGTGATTGCACATAGTTACTTGAGCAGGAGACTGAAACCCTGGCACCCTGCGCACCCACTGGCCAAGCTCCTGCCCCTCTCGGAGGATCCGCACCTGCAGGAACAGGCTTGGGGCCACCTGGACTAGGAACCAAGAGCTGCGGGCCCTAGTAGTGGACGCCCAGCACGCTGAGCTCAGCCTGCAGGTGCTGCCGGTGGGAGCTGCGTGGGCTTTTTCCAGTGTTTGCGTTTGATGTGTCTGATGTCCCCTTATGGAGCCCCACGGCACATCTCGTCCCCAGCTGCATTCGCCCCAAATAAAATGTCCTGTGTTTTCACTTCACCTGTCAAACCGGTGCGTCCTGGTCGAGGAGGCGGGTGCCTGGTGCTCCTGGCCCTGGGTTGTGCAGCAGCGCTGGTCTGTGGTACGGTTGGACCGCATCGCAGCCCCGTCTCGGCCTGTGCGGCGGTGCAGGGCCCCTGGCACTCGGTCGCGGTGGTGCGCGTCTCAGGCAGGCAGCGAAGGCATTGTCAGGCCAGCGCTTCACAGACCAGCCTTGGGCCGCAGGTCGGTTTCAGACCAGTTGCGCTCTTTCCTGACTGAGGAGGCCGCTGGAAGAATGCCAGGACAGCACAAAGGCGAGCGGGAAGCGATCCCATCCCTACGGATGCCCCTTCTCGTGCGAGCTCCGCCCTGCCCGCAGTCTGTGTCATTAGGACTCTGCACACCCGCCACCTGCCCTCGTTCCATCCAACGCTCCGTCATGAACGTCTCAGATAAACGCCTCTCGGTTGGTGGCCAGAGAGGGGCGGGGGTCTCAGGGAGCGACGGTCACACAACAGTGGCTGCAGCCAATGCTTATCAAGCACTTGCTTTGGCCAGTGCTGCTCTAAATATTTGTATGTTTGGCTCATTTCATCTCGCAACGGCCCATGGGGCAGGAGCCGTTACTGCCCCACGTTCAGCGAAGAAAGCCGGGGCAGGGATTGGGCGACCCGCCCAGATGCACGCTGGAAAGCCGTGGAGTTTCACACCCGAGCAGCCTGGCCCTGCAGAGCCTGTTCTTGCAAATACACGGTGACTGGCCAGCAGGGTGGCCTGAAGCACAGCTCCAAACCCAGAGCGCCGTCCACTCTGCACGCCCTCGGGCAGGCGTCTGGGGCGCAGAATCGGTCGCACCCTGCAGGTCGCCCTCAGCACCTTCTCTACGGCTTCTCCCCGCCACACCACCCCCTGGGCCATCCGCACTCACCCTGGGCAGGTGTGCACCGTGGCGCCTGTTCCTGCTCAGAGAATTCCCCCACGTCGTAGGGAAGAGAAGCTCCTGGAGCCCTGACAGTGCATAAATCTGTGCAGAGGCCCCGTGGAGTCAACGGCTCTGCTTCCCTTAGACAGCAGCCCTGCCTGGGCTCTGCGCGTCAGGAGGGCTGAGCCCCCGAATCTCACACCCTAACGCTGCCTCTTAATCCCCCAGCAGAACAACCCCTTGGCCGGCATCCGTTCTTCTGTGTGTGACGTAATTGCAGCGACCACGCGATGCTGCACATCCGCACGCCGTGGGCTCGGCACACAGCATCAGACCCCTTCCTTGGAACAACCCGGTGAGGTTGGACAGTTCACCCAAGGTCACACAGCGAAGTTCAGGACGAGGACTGGAGTCATGCCTTATCTGACCCCAAAGCACAAGCTCTTGACTGCTGGGTGATAGCAGGTGCCTGCTAGGGGCGAGGGGAGGCGGCCTGGCCCCCAGGACCCAGATCTCCCAGCACTTGCGTCATTGTCACCTAGCTAATGTGCTCACTGCAGTAGCCACTGAGCAGTTGGCCAAAAATCAGCCCTGGTTTAGATCAACCCTGGTGAGGCAGTGCCGCGTCAGCGTGGGCGTTTTCGCCTCTTGCTGCTTGTGAACAGGATGTGCAAAGGCGCCCTCCCAGGTGGCAGGGGGCACTTCTGACCCACCCTGCGGGGTGAGCCGGAGAAGGCAGGGCGCGTGTGCCCAAAGCCTGGCAGGGCGAAGACGGGGGAGCTCCGGAGAGCCGGCCGCAGGAGAGCCGGCCGCAGGACACCCGCGAGGACGGGAGCCTGGGGACACTGCGTGTCGGCTGGCGGGGGAGGCCCTGGAAGCTTAGGGCCCCGACTCTGTCCTATTGTCCCATCCCAGCCCTGCTGTGAAATTTGAAATTACTGTTTCAGAATTCTTTGTCCTTTCCCCTCCCCTCCCCCCATGACCCCAAAGCCACCCTGGGAATATTTGACTTTTTTCCTCTTCAGAAAATCTTATCTACAAACAGAGCCTGCGGGGTGTTCACAGATGTGACTCTGAATTATTTAAAAGCCGTTTCCTAAGAATGTAATTATGGTTGGGACCAACGTACACTCATTTGGTGCCTGGGTATTCAGACGGCTTAGCTTAAGTATCCGGATGGAAAACCAACAAAACCACAGTAAATACGTTGCTGGTTTTAACTAAGTGTGCAAGCAGCGCGGCCCGCACGCACGGTCGCCAGTTGCACGTGCGAGAGGGCTGTGCTCACTGCGCCCTCACCGTCTGTCCCGCGGCTTCCAGGGAAACGCTCGGGCCGTGGAGTTAAAGGGCAGCGTGTGCTCACGGGCGGTGCCCCGCGGCGTCCTGCGAGTGTGTCCGTGAACCTGAGTCACTAGTCCGCCGACTCCCACTCCTGTATGGCACGAAGGAGGAGGTTTCTCTCCCTCCTGTCCTCCGTAGGACGAGCAAACCAGCTCCCCCTGCCAGGTGGCACCCAGGGGTCGTATGAAGTCACGCCAGATGTAGCGGTTGTGTGCCTCTGTCCTTGGCTCCCTCGCGGGGAGCCACCTGCTGCTCCTCACCTTCCTGCTGAGGGACCACCCTCCACCATGCACAGACACGCGGGGGGAAGCCACAGTGTGGGATTGCGAAGGACCCTGTGTCGCGCCGAGGAGTGTGGCCATGTCCCGTAGGTCCTGGGAGTGGCGCAGTCAGACTTCCCTCTCTGAAGATGTCTGGTCACCATGTGGAGGGGTGAAAATCCCACGCTGCAGGCAGGTCACAGGGCGTACTGCTGTGAGCACATTAGCTTGGGGCTACCGGGGGCCCCAGGGGGCGAGGATGAGGGTCCCGACCAGCAGGGCAGGGCCGACCGAGGAGGGGCTCTTCTCTCAAGACCTGGAGGGAGGAAGGGGAGATACTTGATAGAGCAGAAAGGGGCTTAGGAGCTGCCATTTGTTTCTTCTGCGTCCAGGGTGAGTGTGGCATTTGCTGACCGTGGCAAAGCGTCTTGGAAGTATCTTATGGCCTAGGACCAAACAGAGGGGACGGGCACCCCGGCGGGGTGTCTGTGGGTACAGCAGCAGCATGCCAACCAGGCACATGGCTGCAGAGGGTCCTCCCATTGTGTGGGCCAGCCGCGTGGAGCTCTGACCCCCAGGAAGAGTGGCCAGGCCGCCGTGGACAGCCTGCCAGTCACAGCCAGGGGGCTGCCACCCGGGACTGGGCTATCCAGCAACACACAAATCGTTTCCAAACACAGAGATAAAAGCCAGCAGTGTTCCTGTCATTTGGAAAGCAGCCCTGGTGCCTAATTTGAACCCTATGTTTTAATCAAGTGCACTAGGCAAGTTTTCATCTAAGACCCAAGTTCCTTTCAAATATGGTAAGGAACAATTTGGTGGCCAAAGAAAGTCTTATTTTAAGTGGCATTTGTGTGAGGAGCCCTCGCCAAGACATGCCCTCTTCAGGGATAAACTGGGCCCAATAGTCCTCAAATAATTTTGCTCGTGAGTCTCTAAAAGAATTTGTAAAAAATCACGCACCCCCTTGCACACTTGTAAGGTGCCACCTAAAGTTTTTCCTCATCGAAGAGCTACACAGGATAAATTTGCAGCATACTGAACATTTTCATTTTAAAATAAAACCATCACATCGTCCTATGTTATCTAAATACCGCAGCTGTTTGATACCTACCGGCATCGGTTTCAATGTTTCTTGACCAAGTTCCTCTTTGGCAGCAAAAAATTTCACGTCATTCCCTTCACTCCTTGAGCCAACGTTCACGTCTCATTTCCGTCCCCGAGCTCCAGAATTCTGGGCTCATGTCACATAGGCTGGAAATGCTGTAGAGGTCTGGTTATTTTTATATTTCCTACGACCGTAAGGACATAATTATTGTTTCCCTCTGGACTGGATTATTGTTGAAATTATTGCTTGTTCACATCAAACAACCAGAACACATTACACACTTTGATAATTGTTAGACGTGAACAGTGACGGATTCTCTGGAGGGCGTCCTCTAGCGAGACGGGCATGGTTCTCACTTCGTTCCCGGTGAATGGGTGGATCTCACCGGTTTCCAGAAAGAGACCGCGTCAGAAAGGCACTCCTGTTTCTGTCCTTTCTTCAGTGGTCGTTCCCTTTGTTCCTGCCAGAGCTCAGAAAACGCATTCACGTGAATAAATAAACGGAGACCAAGGAGCTATAGCAACGCTACTTTCTTTGAACTCCTTCCGAGCTATACGCCAAAAATTGTGACCCATCTATCACCTGTCATTAAGGATCATTTTTAACAATCTCGATTTTCAGCTCGGTTAGATTCGCCTTCCGTTTTGTGAAAACCACAGCACTGCACGCCCACAGTGTTGCTGGGGGTAAGAGCCCATCCTGGGGTGTCTCATGGTTCACCCAGCCTTGCGGCCCCTGGTCCTTTATCTGGAGACCAAACAAAAGACAAAAGCCACCAGGGACAGGTGAGGGGCTCCCGGGCCTCCCTTCCCCTCATGACACACACGTGAGGCGTGATGGAACGGGGCGTGGGAAGGAGCTAATTACAGGCACCATTGCACGGACGCCGAGGGCCTGGGGACCGGTTCTGTGAAGGCTGCATGTGTCTGTGTGTGTGTGGGGACAGTCTGGTGGACTCCCAGGGTGCCCACACGGGCAGCCTTCCTGGAGGTGGCGTGATGGCCAGGTTTGCAGCCAGTCCAGCCCTTTGATGCGCGAGCTGGCGTTCGGCTGACAAAGTGGAGGGCGAGCCGGGCGCCTGCCGGTGCTTCCTGCTCCCTACCAGGGACACTGGAGGAGGGCTGGTGGCTTCACCGCCACTCGAACAGTGCTTGGTGCCTCAGGGCACCTGTGCCAACCACTGAACCCGTCCCTAAATAGGAACATAGTTAATCTGGGCTTGGGGGGCACACACATCCATCCATCCAATGCACGACTCCTGCAGTCTTGCTTGCAGAAACGTGGGAAGAGGACCAGGCTGCCCGTCTCCTGTTTGGGTCAGTTGCCTGTGGGTTCCCATTGGAGTCTGGTCACCAGTTCTCCAAAATTTAGCCCAGCGGTGATTCCGAAACCGATACCCTGAACCCCACTGGGCCACTTGGAAGCGTGTCTCAGAACAGCCCCCCCCGACACCCCCCTCCCCCGGCTGGCACCACGGGGGCAGCAGCCTCTTGAGCAGGCATTTGTCTCCGCGGTCTTACTGTGTCCAGATCTGATAATAGCTAATTCCACCAAATATTAGAGGGGCTCACATTTAATTAAGGAGTGGCCATTTGTATGCTCCAGGCTGGAGGTCCCCACTGCCCTGAAGTCAAAAGAAGAGTCCTTCAGGGAATATGCCAATCTTCTCTCGTGTCTCAGCTGAGCCCCTGCTCTCTGTGAATGCAATTATGGGAACAAATAACACGGCTTAACCCAACTCCCCTGCGAGACAGCCGCTCTCTGCTGATAAAACCGGTTGTGTGGGCAATCATTAAATGAGAAACCTAATATTTAACTAAATTTGATAGTCGGTTGCTTTGGTGCTTTCCTGCATAGGGTAGGATTTCAATGGGGAGGAGAGAGCTATTCAAATGCAGCCTGTGTAGTCAGCGAGTGATTAGGATGCTGCGTGCCCGCATGGAGCCAGGACCCCAGGTCCAGGAACCGGTAACGGGTGTGTGGTGGTGGTTCCGTGTCCCCACGCACTCTCAGCAAGCGTCACTCTGCAGGCAGCAAAACAACATTGCACCGAGTTTGAACTTGGTCCTCCGTGATCGTCATTTGAGATTGCACAATGATGCCAGAAATACCAAATTCAAGTGCAAAAACGTGGAGATGTGAGCCGATTTTAACTGCGAGAGGCTCTGTCCCAGTTCTCTTTCATTCTGAAGTTTCTTAGTCCAGATCCGGCCTTGGCCCAGCAAACCCCCTAGCTGAAGCCCTCTCGAGAGAGGCGGAAGCCAACGCAGCAGTAGGCCCATCACTGTCCTTGCCGTAAAGTCCTCTGTTCCTGCTAATCCCACTGGTCGTCCTGAGTTTCCACGTTCGCAAACCCCAAGTCCCGCACCTGCTCCCCACCCGGGCTGATCACGGGGCAGGCAGAGTGTGAAGATGGCAGGTCCTCGAGGGTTACCTTGTGAGATCCGTGCTCTGGTCTCTGACAATAAACTCGGCTTTGGGTAGTATCGATGAACTGCCTCCTAATCCCAGCACGAATTGAATTAACTTATGTAGATCATTAGTCTTTTAAGCACCAGAAACTTCAGTCGACTTAATGAGAGTTCGATTTGGTTTTGTTTTGGTTTGATGTGGGGAGCAGTGGTTGATAGGCCTGAATTTCTTCAGCTCTTCCCACTCAAGAGGTCTGAACCCCGGGGACCTTCAAGAGCCCCTGGGGCTTCCTGGGACACCTAGAAGGACCTCTCAGTCCTGTTGAGTTTCCTTGAGACCTTTTTGGGGCCGTGGCAAAAGAGCCATGTGGCAACAGGGCAAAAGACTTGGGTCAAAGGTAGATACAGGTACTATCTAAAGATGCTCTATTTCCAGGTGTGAGTTGGATTCCACACAGATCTACCCAGGTTACTGGGAACTAGTATATTTTGTCCCCAGGATGGGACTAAACACTAGTGCCTTGCGGGGGGGAAATCCAGCCAGGAAAATGACCAAAACTCTTACATTTGGTGTTAAGTGTATCCAGAGAGGTAGATGGGTGCCTGAGATAGGATGGCCAGGGCTTTTCTTTGAGAGGTGACACTTGCCTTGATGGAGGAGAAGGGGCCAACAAGGCAGGTTTCAACATGGGGAGGAGCAAGTGCAAAGGCCCTGGGGCAGCAAAGAACTTGGAAGATGCTGTTCTTGTCATTATTCTGCAGTGCTCCCTGCTGGTCTTCCCACCCTATACATGTGAACAGAGCAGGAGTGATCAGTAGCTACTACCTCATAAACCAGCTCCTCTCAACCGTGTGTCTGGAGCGTTGTGTTAAAGGGCCGAGGGCATTTGGACTCAGCAGAAATCTGCTGTCTCAGATCCCTTAGGAATGTGGGCCACACAGCGAAGCAGACAGTGGGGTGTGCAGCCCCCAGGTGAAGAGCCCCTCCCAACTCACATGCGGGACTCCAAGGCAGAGGGCGCCATCACTGAGCCACGCCTCTGGGTCTCCGGGTTGAGGTCAAGTCTAGCTTCACTTCCCTTGGATTTGACCACTGTGCGCGCCCCCTGCAGACACAGCCGTCCTTTCCAGCCGTCTACAGGGAAACCATTCCTTGCATGCTCTGCGTGTCCAGAATCTTTTCAGCGGTGGGGCAACTTCAGATGTTTAAAAATTCTACCCACTTGAAAAAAAAACAGTTTTGCCATTTCTCCCCTTTCGTCAAAGCTAAATATTCAAATATGTGTCCAGCAACTTGTAAATCATTTTTCATTTTGTTTATTTGCTCGTCATGAGCACCGAGAACTGCCACTGGGCTCTGTTCCTCTGCAGAAGCTCGCCAGCCCCACCCAGCAGCAAGCTTTGGGCCTTGAGTGATGCCGGAGCTGAACGTTGCCCACAGATAAAGCCACTCGCTGCTGGGGTCTCCTTGTCACGAGCGCTGACTTGACCTCCAGCTGCCCTGGAGAAGCACATGCCTGTGGCGTAGCTTCTTTTTAAAGGGGCCTATGGGAGGATGGTTCGACATTGCTTGTAATGTTGTTTGCGACCTTACTTTATTCTTTAAAACGTTCACCCATTGCAGCTGTTTCAGAGTGAGTGGTGAGCCAAAGGTAGGGTTCCTCGAAGATGAAATGTCTTTTCTTGATGAACCACCAGTTGTCCCACATGTAGGCTTAGAGTGGGAGAGGAGAAAGGAGGTCAGGTGGGTTTATCACGTATCGGACGGTGAAACAAGGTAGATGGCTGTGGAGGGGGCGCAGGAGGGGGCTGCTCGCAGCCGGAGGAACACGCAGTGAGGCCGTTTGTGCGTCGGCACAACCTGAGCAGTGGGGACCCCGTGTGTCGTGGCCACAGGCGCAGAATCAACCTCGGTCCCTCCAGCTCGGGGGAGAACGGCCAGTCCCCCTGCATCGTAAAGTGTGGCCCGCGTGACTTTATTGTCAACAAATATAATCACCCAAATCAAGGCCTCCAAAGACCAGATAATCTTATGTTTAAGGTAAGAGATCTGAATCCATTTTTCTGGGAAAATTTAACAAAGGTAACACTCCAGTTTCTACTCTCCTTTCCTTTCCTTCTCGTGTTATTACGGCCACAGTGTTTGGAAAAGCACTTGTCTAAAAGATACGTAGTGTTGATTTCCCTAAAACCAGCAGGCTTGAGACGAATCGTCCCGAAACCCACGTATGTGCAAGAGAAGCGCCACAGAGCACCAAGCTCCGTGGGGAGAGGGCACCCAGCCTGGCGGAGAGAGTCTGCCTGGGCTCCCGACGGAGACCACCTTTTCACCACGCGACGGGAGCAGCCTCTTCAACGTCCCGGTTTCCTGGTCTGCGCGACAGAGACAGGAACAGTCACTCCCAGGGCTGCTGTGCAGTTGGCGGTCTGATGGGCATGGAAACCCGTGGCAGTGGCCGCTGACTCTCGGCATGTCATGTTTTCTGTCTTTCAGAGATTTTTGACCTGGAAACAAACGAGCACGTGCAGAAGGCCGTAAGTGACCGGCAGATGCCCAGAGTGGAATACAGGAAGATCGAGGTCGACGATTACAGTAAGTGCTACTCACGTCCCCCTTTGAAAAGAAAACCAAAGCCCCACTCCGAAGCGTCGGCAGCCGGATGCGCGCACGGAGGCCCCGGCACCACGCGGCAGCCTCCTTGCCTGGCCTCTCATCCCACTCCGAGCTCCTCGTGCTCAGAACCGAGATACTCTGGTGACAAACCAAAAAAGGCAGAGCGTAGGATTTCTCTCCCAGAAAGGCTGGCACTCCACTAAGCTCTCAGACGGAAACTTCTCCTTCCTCGGTGAACCTCTTCCTTCTGGAAATCCCTTTTCTGCGCCATCTGATGCTGTAGCGTGTCATCGGCTCCCCTCTCCATGTCGATCACAGCTGGCGCGAGGCCATCCTCGCCACCGGAGGTTACGTCATGTGGGATCTGTTGTCGCAACAGCCTAAGAGACATTCATCACTCGCCTTTCTTTGCCTATGCCCGTCTGTCTCTTGGACTGTTCGTTCAGTCATTCCCTGGGTTTTCTGGGCAGGGACTCTGCCAGGCATAGCTAGGCACAAAGTCCCAGCGCGGTGACTGGGCTGGACGCGCATCTCCAGGGGAGGCTGGTTCTCACAGCCTCGCTCACCTCTGTGCAGACGGCTCCCAATCGAACCGGGCCGCCTGTGTGCTGAGTGCCCAGCAGAGGTTGCCCTTAGACACCCCAAATGGGAAGCGCCCACAGCAGATCTCACCGTCTTCCCCCTAGAACTCCGTCGCCCCCCCAGACGTCCCTACGTTTACGCACAGCACCTTCCATTCGTGGTGTCAGGTGACCCAGACCTCACCCCTCCACGGTGCCTTTGAGTCGCTTGTTCAGACACCGCTCCCCTCATCTCTGAGGGCGTAAGCAGGCGTCACCTCCCACGTGGACTCCGACCGACTGACAGCAACTGCCGGCGCCCTTTGCTGAAGAGGAAGAGAAGGTTCCGGGGCTCGAGGGGAAAGAGCATCAAGACTGAGATGTGATGCCTGAGTTGAAGGGGTGGGGAGGAGACGCTGCTCCCGCTGGGGTCTGCAGTCCCTGCGATATCTCTGGGAGCTTCGCCTGCCCTGTCACCGGGTCTCGGGGCCTGGGTGTTGGCCAGCTCCCCGGTGCTCAGCAGCTGAGAGAAGACACAGCCTGACACACCGTGAGCTCCCACGAGCAGGAGCTGAGGGTCACCCACCGAACGAAAGCACGTGCCCAGGCAGTGCGAGTGCGGCTGCCCGCCGCAGCGCAGACGCTAACAGCACATGCAGCTCCGGGAAGAGTGTGAGATGGGCCGAGGCCGTGCAGGAAGGTTGCATGGACCGTGGGACTTGAACGGAGTTCCTGGAGGCGGCTTTAGGTTGGCAGAGGAGAGGAGAGGGTGCGGGCAGAGGGCAACGTGAGGAGGGGCTCAGGCCGGAATAGCTTCATTTACCACGGGAGGGTCTGGAGGCAGCCCTGGAGTCCCAGCCTGCAGGGGGCCGGGGTGAGCCCTGTGGAGGGACCCTCGCCCCGCCCCCACGCTCACCATGCTGTCCCTGCAGCCACCGCGGGCTCCTCGCCAAATCGTCCTGGCCCCACCATTTGGCCATCGGAGGTCACTCTCTGCCAGGACTTTTCTAGACACTGCCAGGAACACCTGCAGTTTCCCTGCCGTCCTGTGGGGCTGTTCATTCACCTCTGAAGGTCGGGAAAGCCGAGATAGGATGTGTTTCAAATCCCACCCCCGCACAAGCCCATGGCCTTTCTCTTTTAAACGCCGGAATGGTCTGTTCTGAGGACGAGACGAAGGAAACGAACAGGGAGGGGGCCAGAGGCGGAGAAGAATCAAACCCAGGAAAGCCGTGAACCACGGCCGTGACAATCTGCTTTGGCCACCAGCCCGTCGCACCGCGTCTCTGAACCTCCTCCAGGTGCTGACACGTCGCGGCTCTTCCTTGGAGGCCAGGCCTCACCCCGCAAGACACCTGGGACGCCCTTCTGAGCTCCCTGCGCCTGTGGCTCACTCCCACGTCCCGCAGCACTGGTGCGCACTGGCATCCCCTCCTCGCTGCAGAAAAGACCTTCAGAAGCAAATAGCCAGCCTCCCCGCCCCCGCCACCCCCGTCAGCACAGCTGTCCTGAGAGCAGACGGCCCGGCTGCGAGCACGGGCAGGTGTCGCAAGGACACCCCTCTGGGATCACAACATTGGAAGGATGTCAGCCCCACCGACCTGGTTTCGTTTTGGTTTTTCCTTTTCCCACTACCAGAGGCTAGCGTTATTTTTTAGAAAAGTAAGAAGCCTTCAAGAAGGATTCCCTGAAATGCCTCCTGCCAGGCAGACCCCGGTTCCCAGGTCTGCCCTGGGCTTGTCCGTGGCCAGAGCAGCCAGCCCACATCTGTGGACGTGTGAGTGGTGAAGTCCACGGCCTGCCGCTGCGTCCAGCCATCGATCCAGTCTGCAGGCCATTAACATTCTGCCCGAATCCTAATCAGACCGGTCACGGCGGGCCGCCTGCACTGCCCAGCCTGGGTGTGTCTGTAGGGTAATTGTGTTGAAAAGCCGCTAATTCCGATTTAATTGCTGGCCCTGGGTCATCTAGGTCATAGGGAATGTTGATAACAAATTCTGACGGCAGGAAGGTTGTGGGGGCAGAAGAAGCTGGTCCGACTATTTTTGAGGCTTGGTTCTTACTCCCCCTCCCCCCCTCCCCCGTGACCTTGACAACGGGAACCACTGGGCTGCACCAGCCCCTCCCGCATCCCCTGGCTGTGGCTCCAGCAGGGTCAGAGCTGCCCAGCACACACCGGCAAACCGGGAGGGCAGAGCCTCCTGGCTTTGCACAGAGGCCCCCCACGGCCCCCACCTCTCTGTCTCTTCCACTCCCGGTGCCCGCTGCGCCCCAGTCCCCACTGCTCCCCAATACCATCCCCAGCTGTGTCCGGGACAGACTCTGGGAGGCACTTCATTGCACATTGCAACAGCCAGCCTGACACTCTCGGGCTTCCTGTTGTCCTGCGTGGATTTCTGCTGCCAGCACGTGCTCTGGCCGTCTAGGAGTTTCCGTTTCCGTTTTTCAGTGCACTCCCACATGCAGGATGGAACTTAGGCTTCAGACGCCTGCTCTCGGGTGACTTGCCCAAGGCCCCATCGCAGGCCAGAGTCGCTGAGCTGAAATCCAGGGGTGCCTGGGTCTGTGGGCTCCCCGAGCCTCCCCAGCCCCCTTCAGTCCCCTATGGGTACTCCCGACGCTGCGTGGGGACCACCCTTCCACCCCGTCTTATCCGAGTTGCCCCCTTACCTGCTGCTGTGTTCGGTTTCTCCCTAGACCTGCCCATGCAGATCCTGAAGCCAGCAACCTTCACCGACACTGCCCACTACCCCCTGCTCCTGGTGGTGTAAGTATCCGACCGTCGCCTGCTTTCTGGGGGCTTGCTTTGGGGCCCGGTGACACCCTGAATATTGATCTCTTAAGAAAGGGCAGGTGGGAGAAATAATATTGTTGCAAACTAAAAGCTTAAGAAAATTTGGCCTATCAGCAAATGTCAGGTTCTTTGTGTGACGCCTGAGGTTAGAGGAAAGGGGGTCCTCTGCAGCCCCTCCCGGTCTGACCAGGGCAGCCCACTACGACGGCGAGCCCCTCGGATCATCCACTGTGGCCGGCAAATGGGTTCAGTCGCAGTCGCAAAAGCTGAGGAAGGAGGTCAGATGGCATGTTGCATGCCAGGCCCACCCTGAGGCAGGCAGGGGACGGGTCCCAAGACAGACATGGGGTGGCTGACCTGGGACCCCGCACACCTCACGGTATCTGGCCTGAACAGAAGCCTGACCCGCGTTTCCAGCTACTGCCCTGAAATAAAGAATTATTTCTGCTGTTCCTTATGTTAACTAATAAGCCTTCTGATTCAGATCTGAGAACAGCTTTCCAAGGGCTCCGTAAACACACTGAGGGTGTTGAGTCCGATAAAGGAACTTTGCCTGCTGGAGCCTGGCTGTGCCCTCTCCAGGGTTCTCCAAAGACCACCCAGTAGCCTGAGTGTGGAGGAGGGTCCGCTTGTACTCACACGGATGTGGGGGCATCTCGGAGCAGGCACCACCCAAACGACTGAGCCAATGTCCTTACTCGCCTCCTGGGCTGTTCTCTCAAGACCGCGAGGCAGGAGAACCTCACCCCCCAGGGCCAGTCTCCCCGGATGTTCCTGGAAGGGGCCAGGCTGCAGCAGAGGCTGCACTGGAGTGTGAGGGACAGCAGGGCGGGGACCCCTGAGTGAGGCCAGTCACTCATGGAGCTCTGATTAACACCCAGGGCCTTGCCCTGCTCCCTAAGTAGCAAAAGCCTTCATTATAAAGATGCCCCGGGCACAGAC
>RJWJ010039214.1:0-14583 GCA_004363605.1 Indri indri | reverse complement strand
AAGTGGGCGGATCATTTGAGCTCAGGAGTTGGAGACCAGCCTGAGTAAGGATAAAATGCCGTCTCTACTAAAAAAAAAAAAAAAAAAAAAAAAAAAAATAGAAAGAAATTAACTGGACAAATAAAAATATATATATAAAAAATTAGCTGGGCATGGTGGCGCATGCCTGTAGTCCTAGCTACGGAGGCTGAGGCAGTAGGATTGCTTGACCCCGGGAGTTTGAGGTTGCTGTGAGCTAGGCTGATGCCACAGCACTCTACCAGGCAACAGAGTGAGACTCTGTCTCAAAATAAATAAATAAAGTACACAGGAAGACGTGCATAGGTTATATGCAAATACTATGCCGTTTTATATGAGGGACTTGAGCATCTGCGAATATTGGCATGGGTGGGGGGAGGGTTCTGGAACCAATCCATCATGAATACCAAGAAAATGACTACATAATACAAGGTTATATTTTTTTCAAAATGCTGAGCTAAATTAAGCAAAAGAAAAATATGAATAAGAAACTAAGAAGAACTCAAGGATGATGTCAATACCCAGAAAAAGTTACAAACATTTACACTTTACCAGGAGTTCCCTGATTTCATGGTGCTTAAAAGTCAAAGTTTATCAAGTATTCAGCAAAACTCTTTAGAGGGAAAAACACATGAAAAAAAATAGTATATGTTAAAAAGGTACTGCCTCTAAACAATTTACCATTTCAATAGACATCCTTATAGCAGCTTTTATTACACTGGAAGTATACACTAAGTGGATGGTTTCCTAAGGGGATGTATATAACTATTAGTGTAAACACAACAATCAATCTAAGTCCTGGAAGAAAATATTATTATATATATTAACTGTTATCTAAAAATTGAACGGAAATAAAACTTTACTAATATTTAATCGGACTGACACTAATATCCTTGGTGGATTCATGTCAGACACAATTTATCTACCTGGAAAGATCCCAAGAGAAGAGTTAAAAATTCCATAAAGTGCAGAAGTTAATACCCTTAATGCATTCGTTTGCCTTCAGTATTCTGCACTGTTAACAGTATATCATTAATATATTTTAAGAACTTTATAAATAATAGACTGTTTACAGTAATTGTAATGAAATAGGAAGTAACTATTAAAATCTTCATATCACATAAAGGTTCTCATTAATTCATAGCAAAAGCCTTAAAAGAGCTGCTATACTTAAAAATGAGTTACACATCTTTGTTTTACAAAATAAGACAAATGAGACAAAAACAAATGAGACAAGTATTAAACATTCTGGCCTTTTCTATTTTAAGTAGCTATAAGTGATATATCATATTAAAAAATAAACACCCTTAATCTGTCCCTTCCAGATGACATTTTAGTAAGAAAATAATTGATTCTCTTAAAAATTAATTAATTAATTTAAAAAACACAACTTAGGCTAAGAAAATTATTTAGATATATTTCCATCAGTATATGATTTGGGCTAAAAAATTAAATGTGGCACTTACAAAAACTCTTATTTGGACATTGCAAAATTTTTCCAAATAAAAAAGGTTCAGTGAAGAGTTTTGAGCTTATATGGCAATACTGTAACATAAAACTTCCTGTTGGTTTAAAAGAACAAGCACACAGAAAGATGACAGAAATGTTCCAATTAAATTGCAATAAAAGCCTTTCACATTTGATACGAACAAAAAAACTAGGATTATAATTTAGTAACTAGAACCTACAGTAAATTTCTTCCATTTAAATACATGTATCATTCATTATTGAGTTATCTTTTTCAGCTATGACAGCCATTAAAGCCCCCGTATCAAAATAAACAACTTAGAACCAGATGAGTAAAAGACTGTGTCAGAACAAGATGAAATTTTCTAAAATAATTAAGCATAGGCAACCATAGTACATTCCACAAAAGTTCTTATACAACAATAACTTCAATTAATTTTAAAAGTATAAGCATCATTTATTTTATCTATAGCTTACCATTTAAAAATATCTATTGTATGTGTTATACAAAGGACATTAATATATTAGTACAAGTATATAAATACACATACAATACTGGTGTGCACTCAAAAATGCCTCACTTACAAGCACGTACAGTCAAAAAAGTTTGGATACTGTTACCTTAATGAAATGAAGCCTCAAATACATAGTAGCAATTTTCACACTCACCCACTTCAAGATGAAACAATTCAATCCCTCTTGAAAATTTTTGATACGAGCAAATAATTATGCCCTATGAACATAAAACTGGATTTTATAAGCTGAGACCCAGGTTCCATTAGTTAGGTGGATAAAACAGATATGCAGCCTAGAAAAGTCTCTGACAAGTAAAGCAAGATTAGCTTTGAACACAAGCCAAGTAGTCAATCCTCCTAGGATGACCTGTGAGCTGGGAAAAGGTACTGATCTTAATCTCCCCACAGAGTGAACCACAGAAGCTGTGCTTGAAACTGCTAGCTGCTGCCCAACACTCATTCAGCCAGTCTTCCTCATGTACTAGAATTTTGGTTTTTTAGCTGGGTAGAAAAGACTATACTTTTCAATCTACCTTACTGCTAGATGTGGTTATTGTCTATGTTGTGGCCAATGGGATGTAAGCAGAAACTGTACATGCAACTCACAGGATACAATCTTAAATGATGGAACTATTACATTCCCCTTTCCCTTTCTTACTGACTGGAATCCATACTTGATAGCTGATGGAGCCATCTCAAAACTAAGCTGTAATCCTGGGAACAGTGATCACATATGGTAGTACGAAATAGGAGGAGTTTAGGTCCCTGGCACTATGGGACTCTATACCAGCTCTCGGCCACTTACTTTTGAGCTATTATGTAACAAAATAAATTTCTTTCTTTATATCACTATTTTCTGGAGTTTTTTAATCACTCTAAGCTGAGCCTAATCCTAACTAAAACCAAGGCCAAAAAGAGATGGGGTCTCACTCTGTCATCCAAGATGGAATGCAACAAGGCCAAAAATTCTGAGTAAAAGTGATGACCCGGTAAGTCACAACCCATGAGAAGCAAATCCGTGACAGCAACTGAGACCAGGAAAAGAACACGGAGTCTGAAATACAGAAAGCATCACCGGGGTCAGCCAGGAGCTGAGCAAACGAGAAATGGGTGGCTGGGGAGGCTGGGGATGCCTAGGTTTATGATTTGGGGAAATCCACGTGTAGCCAGGCTTTCCTACTTCTCTAAAAACAGGGATCTACCACTGCCAAGGAATTATGAAATTTCAGCTTCTCTAGCTGCCTGGTACACTCACTTCTGTGATAGGGAAGGTGAGTCAGGAATAGTTAGGGCCCTGAAACAAGTAATCACTCTCCTCGGCCACTGTAAGTATGCCAAATAGTCTCATCTCAAGATTCCATAAGAACCAAAAATTCAGCTCTCTTATCGTTTGTCAGAATTCGTTTTTGGTCAACGTCCTCAAAATACAGCAAAGTAAAAGGCTTAGAAACTTTATTATTCATTTTTCTTCTTGACAGAAAAAAAAGTCAAGAATAGTTATGAGGTTAATTAAACAAAGGAAAAGAAGATCAAAACCAAGGTCAAGAAAACATTTGTTCAAGGATCCTTGATATTCTTTACACCAAAATTTTTAAATTACAAAGTAGAATAATTCATTAATTTAAGGATTGAAAAGCTATTCATAAGCCATCTCATGCTGATTAATAAGATAAATATCAACTTTTGCACATCTAGTATGAACAGTATTCTATGATTATGAGAAATAAATATATCTGATCAAGTTGGTGCCACATTCAATGATTATCAAATGAAGAATCCTAGTCTTTAAAATTGCAAAATCATAGATTAGTCATTCTGCCCAAAAAACTACCCATTATCCACATACCGTACCCATAAAACTTTTTTACTTCACTATGTTAAAATGTACAAACACCAAATAATTATAAAATCATTTGCATTAAAAAACACCTTCAATAATACAAATAGTTCTGGAAGTGTTCAAGAGTTATCAATAAAGTTTGTTAGTATATACTAATGTGATAAGCTTACTTGTTTAAATTCTGAGTTCTAATCACAGACAAGGCATAAAAATAAATTTTGATTACATATATAAGATGTTAATCCTGGAGGGAGGAAAAAAACTTTTTTGCAGATGAAGAATGAGACTGAAAGGAATTCAGATGGGAAGAAAGGAAAAGGCAGAAAGTGAAGATGAGAGAATACAGAAAATAAAACAGAAGATGGCCAAAAACAAGTAAGTATATCACATATTTTCCAAGTGTCCCAGAACAGGGTGCTTTAAAACATTTCTCTTTCATAATTCTATACCAAACCAGGACCTACATCAGGCTCATTCTATTATTCTAATCTGCAGAGTTATGGGTTAAAAACATATCTGACGTGAAAGAAACTGGGAAGAAGCAGGGGAAAAAAAAAGAAAAAAAAATGTTAAAAAAAGAAAAAAACACATTTGAAAGCTAATCTGGATATTTGACCAATCTTAACGAGAAAAGTAAATTCAAATTTATACATTTTTCAGAACTGATTCATTTCTGTTATGTTCTTTTTCAAGTATACTTTAATACAATTTAAGATACCTTCAATATCTGACATGGATTCTCTTCAAAATTCTGTGCCAGCTATTTCACAAATTTTACATTTTTAGACAACAAAAAGACTGCAATGACTGCTACAAAATGATCAGATCATTGTTGGCTCTGGTGAGAGAAAAAAATACCTTGCCTTTTCGACTCAAAAAACAGGAGGTATTTTTCTCTCTTCTTGCAATTAGAGTACACCCGTCCACCAGGTGATAGTAGTCCTACAATCAGACAGAAATCTAGTTTTACACTAGTTTTTCAAACTAATAATCTTACAATGAGGTTTTTCAGATGGGTCATTTCTAAGAAAATTAAAAACCAGTAAGATAACTAAAATTTTAAACATAATCGAATAATTTTTAGATATCATTTTAAATTTAAAAATCTCATATAAATTAATGTTTAACTCCCTTTAACTATCCCAGGCTGTTGTCCACTCAATGTAACGGAGCACCATTCACTCTTATTCCCTGAGATTGGTACCCACTGGAGTTGTGCAACCCAGCCAGTGAAATGCTCTCATCCTAATCTCACACTCTGGTTATAGGAAATTAGCTTCACCAGGAAAAACAGACTTAGATTATGCTTTGCACAATGTCATCATTTTGGATGTTCCCATATTTTAGGAAACTTCCATGTAATCATCCATGATTTTTTTGAGTGCCTGACATGGCTCTTAGTTACTCCCTACATTTGGTAACTAATTTATCATTAAAGATGGATTTAAAGATGTGATGAAGTCTATGACAAAAGATCAAAACTAGGGAAAGGCAGTATTTTAGGAGGAGGAACAGATGGCAGAGGACAGTACCAACGCTAGTAGCTCCAGTTCGGAAATCTTTTTGAGAAGATTCTCCAACAAGAGAACAAGGGTAGAAGACACAGGCCTAAACCATTCCAAGGAAATCCAGGCACCCCCTGCGGTGAAAATGACAGCAAGGGATTATGCAACGCTGCCATAACAGAACTGAAACAAAACAGTGAGAATAATCATTGGAACTAAAAAGGATAGAATCTATCAATTTTACTCAGCAAGTTGTCACTTTAAATATGTGCTACAAAACAAAATTATCTATGCTAAGATGATCTTCATTTGTGTCTGAAACTATGAGGATTCTCCTATTTACGCCTTAGAGAAGATCCCAAAGTCATCTTCTCAGGAAAATCTTGGCCCTGTACTCCAAGGGATGCAAAGCAGCCTCCCATTCAAACAACACCCCTATCAGAGCCTTTAAATTTACACAATCTCATACCCAGCCATGATGATTAATAAAGCTTATGTCTATGCATTTAGCTGGCAAAAGGAAAAACAGGCTGGTTGCATTCTCAACAGTTCTCTGACAGTATTGTATAACTCACCTTCATATCAATATTGTTTAAAAATCTGGTGAGAAATGATATCCAAGACGCGATGTTTGAAAGACAGTTAAAAAATCTATCCTGGGATTAGGTCAGTCAGATGATTATATTAGTCCGTGTAATACGGCTTATACTGGAATATACATTGAAGGATATAAGAAAAAGCCCTGTATTCATTGAAAGTATGTTGTAAAGGATTTTCTTTTATTATATCACACATCATGATAAAACTGTGGATGAAATTTCTTTCTGGTTTTACTGTCAAAAATACTTTTCTTTTTCCTGGGCACTGGAAATGTTTTTACATTCAGGACACTGTATTTTTCACCTTGGAATGTTTTCCTCCAGCACAATGATTGCTAGCAATCTGAAAGCCAAAGATGTACATCACCTGCAGCACACATTTTATCTATTATCTTAATTTCCGGTCCTGCTATCTGACCCTGATTTTTCTCTGTGCTCTTTTTTCCACACAAAATTTACTAAATGCCTACTATTCTAGTGCCTATATGAACAACATACATAGAGCAGTCTCTGCCTTCATGGATGTAAATTATTTCATTTAAATTAATATTTTATCTTTAATAATTCAAGTGCTTGGTCAATAGCCATCATTTCTGGGATTAAATACAGTAATGTCGGGTAGGCAAAAACCTATCTAACAGATACAATGAACACTATCTGTATGATGGGTACATAAAAACCTCGACTTAAGAATAACTAAATCAATACATGTAACCAAAAATATGTATACCCCCGTAATACTTCAAAATTAAAAAAAAAAAAAAAACCACAGTAATGTCATGAACTGTGAAGGGTCTGGGATTTTACCCTACTTGCAAATTAGCCTATTACTGATTCGTAGTCACTGACAGAAGACACAAGACTACTGGGTAAGAGACAAAGAATTCTGTTATTCACAGCATAACAAGCAGCATGATTGTGATGTTATATTCCAGTTCCCTTTGCCTCTTCAAGTTCCACTTCTACCTGTTGGCACTTCTTAAAGGCACATCCTTAGAGCACCTTTCTAGTATTCATGATTCACACTAAACCACTAGCCAATAACTGTCTCTCTCTAAACCCCTTAGTCTTTAATAACTAAGAGCCATGTCAGGCACTCACAAATCCATAAATCTCTCCTACAAACACACACATCTTTAAATGGGAAAGAGAACTATACTCTTTTTTCTTTTAGAAACAGAATTTTAAAAAGCCTATTTTTGCTATGAAGCTAAATGAAATTTAAGAACCAGTTTAGAGCCTTGATCTTAACAGCACTCATGTACTTGAAGGCAGAAAAATTTAGAATCTATTGCAATCCACGTACTGTGACTTACGTATTGGAGAACTTTGGAAATTAGTCATTCTTGAAACTTCAGTTTACTCAACTATAAAATGGGATTAATAGTACAGATTGAGCATCCCCAATCCCAAATCCAAAATCTGAAATGCTCCAAAATCAGAAACTTCTTGAGCGTCAACGTAACACTCAAAGGAAATGCTCACTGGAGCATTCAGATTTCAGATTTTTGGATTAGGGATGCTGAACCAGTAAATATAGTGCACATATTCCAAAATCTAAAAAAATCCCACATCTGAAACACTTCTGGTCCCAAGCATTTCAGATAAGGGATACTCAATCTGTAGTATCTATAGCTCTTAAGTTTTTGTGAAGATTTAATAAAATAGTGCCGCCAAAGTACTTTTGCACAGTATTTAGTACATTAACATCCACACATTATTAACTATTTTATTAACTTCCTTGTGAGAAAAGAGCTGGGGGCTTTCTTTACAAACTACATCTGCCTGCAAACTCACCTTGAAACTACTTTCTCAAAAATCCTGAGATTAAAACTAGTTTCATGACAACATATATGAACTAGCAGTTCAAATAATAATTTATCATGTTCTGAAATTGTGGTGCCTTGCTGTGATGGTTAATTTTATTTTTTTTTTAATTATCTGACAAAAAATAGTATACATTTATAGTGTACAACATGTTTTGAAATATGTACTCATTGTGGAATGGCTAAATTGAGTTCATTAACATACGTATTACCTCACATATTTATCATTTTTTTGTGGTAAGAAATGTTAATTTTATATGTCAGCTTGGCTAGGCTACCATACCCAGATATTTGGTCAAACACCAATCTAAATGTTGCTGTGAAGGTATTTTTTAGATAAGATTAACATTTAAACCAATAGCTTTTCAGTAAACGGAATATTCTCCATAATGTGAGTGGGCCTCATCTAAGCAGTTAAAGACTTTAAGAAACAAAAGATAGAGGTCCCCTAAGTAAGAGGGAATTCTGCCTCTAGAATGCCTTTGGACTCCTGCAACATCAACTCTTCCCTAGGTTTCCTGCTTGCCAGCCTAACCAGTAGATTTTGGGCTTGCCAGCCTTCACAATCATGGTAAGCCAATTCTTTAAAATCAATCAATCAGTACCTCTCTCTCACTGTAAACACACACACACACCCACACACACACACACACCCACAACCTATTGGTTCTGTTTCTCTAGAGAACCCTAACACATTTGCAAACCTCTGAAAACTCCGTTGATAGCTTTATTACTAACACAAAACTAACGAGTAAGATTAATATTACTAATGGGTGAAAAAATATTGAAAGCAAGGAAATAAATGCAAATTGACCATGGAAGAAATAAATAACAAGGCAAAACTCAACATTGACATAGACAAGATAACAGAGTTCCAAATTCCCTAAATAAGAATTGCTGGGTATCAGAAATTTTATAATTATGACTTAATTAAGAGCCACTGGTTCAATATGGCAAACTTTGTACATCTTTTATCTCCTTTTTCCTACTCCCCTCAAAATCCCATAAAAATAAGAATAAAAGAATAAGAGGTAAAAACCCATAACAACAAAGTGAATAAAAAGAAAACCCGAAGCACATGAAATATTTCAACATATTTCTGGAAGATGAAATTAAAATTAATAGAAGAGATTAATGAAATAGAGCATGAAAAAGTCACAACCCAGAGTGAAAGGGAGCTAAAGCTTAAGAGCGGACAATCCTGTCCATCAAACTACTAGAGTCTCTAAAAAGTGGAATGACAGAGGGCATAAATAGTGAGCTGAGCTAGACATAAGCATCAACTGAAGGCCTAAATATTGAGAGTTCAACCCCATCCCTTCCCCACATTTCAGTACCCAGCAAGGCCTACAACCAAGTATCAAACTCCAAGAAAGAAAATCGTTTCTCAACTCTAAACTGTAATTAAATGAACTAACTGGAGAAAACAGGAGAGTCATCATCTAATGACAAGTGCTTCTCACCCTGGTATTCAGAGGTTCCCCCAAATAACTGCAGGCTATATACGTAAAGGCTACCCACAGAAAAACCTGACTAAACTTCCTGTTTTCTTCCATTTTAGTTAACAACCAACAAAAAACAATCAGACATTTGAGAGATGCTTGAGATGTTATGGAAAAGATGAAAATAAATAAAAATTAATTCAGATTATAAACAGACTCTAATACAGTTGACCCTTGAATAACATGAGTTTGAACTGTGCGGGTCCACTTATCCATGAATTTTCTTCTGCCTTTGCGACCCCTGGACAGCAAGACCAACCCCTCTTTCTCCTCCTCCACTTCCACTTAATGAATAGTAGATATACTTTCTCTTCCTTATGATTTTCTTAATAACATTTCTGTTCTCTAGGTTACTTTATTGTAATACAGTGTATGTTTAACATACAAAAATGTGTTAAGTGCTTATGGCATTAGTAAGGCTTCCAGTCAACAGTAGGCTATTAGCAGTTAAGTTCTGAGGAAGTCAAAAGTTTTGTGCAAATTTTTAACTGGGGGGTTGTGGGTCAGGGAGTGCTCCTAAACCCTGCATTGTTCAAGGGTCAATTGTATACCCGTGTGATAACAGAATGCCACTAAAAAGTGGTATGAATAAAGAGAACACAAGTAAGAAATCTTAGAAACTGTCAAATTATCAAAACTAAATATTCAAAGAAATGGAAAACATGACAATGAATCTCTAGAAAGACATACTACAAAAACAATGGAAAGATGCAAGTAACAGGTAAATTTTGCAAGGGCCAACGTTTGTCTTCAAGGAGTCTGCAGAGAAAAACAAGAAAATTTCCCAAAGTTGAAGGGATCACCCTCCAAATTTAAAAGGCCCACCAAGTGCCCAGGAAAATAAACAAAAGACTAAATCCAGAAACATCACGGCAATTTCAAAACCAAAAGATAAGAAGATCCTAAAGCTGGGATGGAGAGGAAACGCCACCTAACAATGCAACAAGCCTCATATAAATATCAGGTACCCATAAGTAGTATCAAATACTAGAAGGCTAGAAATGATGCCTAAAATTTAAGGAAAGGGGATATTTAACTTTGTATTCTATATAAAAGCAAATAATTAGTCCAGTATGATGATATTAGAAAGTTACAAAAGATATCAATAAGCAAAGAGGGTACAGATAAAGAAGATGAAATAAAGAAAAAGAACAGCTCTAATCAAGAAAAGCAGCAAAGCTCAGGGATAACAGATGTACAACACACCTAGAAAATGATAAACCCGGACAGAAAATGACAGAGGGCTCTGGAAGACGGAACTGGGGAGGGGGTGGGAGGAGGTAGATTTAACAGAACCAAAAGTATGCTCAAGATCATGGAAATAGAAGCCTTTTATAACAATACAGAAATGCAACTCTACTAGCCTTAATCCAAGATTTGTTTTTTTATTTCGGGATTTTTTTTAAGTGAAATAAGCAACGGGCTTCAGGAGCAACAATGGAATGAATTTAAGAAACGGATGAAAAAAAGAAACTGAAAGATATTAGGGATATAGTAATGAAGGTAAGATTAATTTTATTTCACATTTCAAATCAGAAAGTCAGAAAATTAAATATTCAGTCGATGCAAAGTATAAGTAAGATATATTTGGTTTTATATTATGTCAAGCTAAGGAAAGCAAAACTAAATGGAATCAAGTACAAGTAAAACAGAAAAGCCACAAAATATATAAAATAAGACAAATTGGAAAGGTCTGAACTTGGGCCAGAAATTCCCTACCTCTGTATTTTCTAAATGTAAAAAGTGATACTTTAGTATTTGTGTTAAAAGGTATATTTGTTTTATCTCTGAGTTCAACTATTACATTTGGTATTAAGGATGACTGTAGCGATGACTAATGAAAAATACCTGTTTGAGAAAAACTGACATATTCTAACAGAAATGTCTAAATCAAATAACAGTCTATAACACAGAGAAAGTATAAGAAATAAGATGGCAAGAAACAAAGTGAACTAAGAGGAATTAAAGCTGCTTGCATAAATGTAGTTATCACTGTACTTTAAAGCTATATTTCATGTAATTTAAGGAAGCAATAAAATACACCAAGCCTATAAATAGGACTTAGAACTCAAATGAACATAAGACTAATTTTTAATAGAAAAAGAACAGTTTCAGAGATACTTTAGGTTGGAACAGATCTTAAAAGGTCACCTAATACAAACAACTACCTGATGCCTAAATCCCAATGAAATACCCCAGTCCAGGGGTCATATTCAGCTAAAGTGTAAATCCCATGTCCCGAGGGATATGGGATATTATTCCATTTGAGGCAAACACAAGTTCTTCCTTTTAGGCACTCAAACTCTACTTCCCTTTAACTGCTACCTAATCAATCTAGCTGTTTCCCTTTTATCCATAAAGAAGTCAAATCCCTTGTCAATATGACAAACTTTCAAATATCTATGGTAGTAGCTACCATGTCATACTCTTTTCACCTTCCAGTATTTCTCTTCTGCACTGTTATATCTCTAATTCTATAAAGTGTTTGCCTCTCTTCTCTTTGCTGTCTTCTAAAGGAACTCCACTTTCATCTAAACCCAAATATAACTCAAAATATTTAATATTCATCAATCTTACAGAAATGAAGTTTTATTCTTAAAAGCCATGCACATGTTTACAAGGCTAATCAGTTAATCTTCTCTAACATTTAATTAAGATTATAAATTTTGTCTTCACTAATGTATTTTCATCTCATTTGCATGACTACTTTACAGTATTAAATTTGTATTTTTCCTGTTCAAACACAATTCTGTCTGTAATAAAAAGTCTCTCATCAAAGAAAAGCCCAGAACTTGATGACTTCACTGTAGAATTCTACTAAACATTTTAAGAAGAACAAATATCAATTCTCACGCTCTTGCAGAAAACTGGAAAGAAGGGAATTCTTCATAACTCATTCCACAAGGCCAGCATTACCTTGATACCAAAACCAGACAAGGTGACCACAAAAAAGGAAAACTACAGGCCAATATCCCTGATGAACACAGATGCAAAAATTCTCAACAAAATACTAGCAAAATGAATCCAGTAGCACATTAAAAAGACCATTTGCCATGATCAAGTGGGATTTATCCCAGGAATGCAAGAATGGTTTAACATTCAAAAATCAACAAACGTGATAAATCACATCGATAAAATAAAGAACAAAAACCACAGGATCATCTCAATAGACCGAGAAAAAGCATTTGATACAATTCAATATACTTCATGATAAAAAGTCTTAAGTTGGGTATAGAAGGAACATATCTCTACACAGCAAAGATCATATATGACAAAGACACAGCCAACATCATACTAAACAGGGAAAAGGTGAAAGCTTTTCCTCTAAGATATGGAACAACAGTCCATGTTTACCACTTTCATTCAACAGTACTCGAAGTCCTAGCCAGAGCAATTTAGCAAGGCAAAGAAATAAAAGGGAACCAAATTGAAAAGGAAGAAGTCAAACTGTCCCTATCTGCAGACAACACGACCTTTTTTTTTTTAAGACAGAGTCTCACTCACTCTGGGTAGAATGCAATGGTGTCATCACAGCTCACTGCAACCTCCAACTCCTGGGCTCAAGCAATCCTCCTGCCTCAGCTCGAGTATCCAGTAGCTGGAACTACAACCACGTACCCCCACACCCAGCTAATTTTTCTATTTTTAGTAGAGACGGGGGTCTCACTCTTGCTCAGGCTGGTCTTGAACTCTTGAGCTCAAGTGATCCTCCCACCGCAGCCTCTCAGAGTTCTAGGATTACAGGTGTAAGCCACCACACTTGGCCTAACATGATCTTTTATATAAAAACCCCTAAAAGCTCCACAAAAAAAACTCTAGGAACTGATAAACAAATTCCGTAAAGTTGCAGGTTACAAAACATACAAAATCATGCAAACATATAAAATCATAAAAACATACAAAAATCAGTAGTGTTTCTATAGATTAACAATAAACTAGTGGAAAAAAAAATCAAGAAAGCAATCCATTTACAAAACTTGCCAAAAAATATAAAATACTTAGGAATATATTTAACTAAGGAGGTAAAAGATCTCTACAAGGAAAACTATAAAACACTGATGAAGAAAGGAGAACATACAAAAAAGGAAAGATATTCCATTTTCAAAGAGCTGGAAGAATATTGTGAAAATGACCACAATACCAAAAGCAATCTATAGATTCAATGTGATCTCTATCAAAATATCAATGATATTCTTCACAGAAATAGAAAGAAAAAAAAAAGCCCGAAGTTTGTATGGAACTACAAAAAACATCAAATAGCCAAAGCAATTTTAAGCAGAAAGAACAAAGCTGGAGGCATCACACTACCGGGCTGCAAAACATATTACAAAGCTATAATAACCAAAACAGCATGGTACTGACATAAGAAGAGACACATACACCAATCGAACAGAATAAAGAACCCACAAATAAATCCATATATTTACAGCCAACTGATTCTTGACAAAGGTGCTGAAAACACTGATTGGGGAAGGGACAGCCTCTTCAATAAATGGTGCTGGGGAACCTGGATATCCATATGCAGAAAAATGAAACTAGACCCCTATCTCTCGCCATATACAAAAGTCAACTCGAAATGGATTAAAGGCTTAAAGTAAGACCTGAAACTATGAAACTACCAGGAGAATACATACAGGACACCGGTACGGGCAAAGATTTTATGGAGAAGACCTCAAAACCATAGGCAACAAAAGCCAAAATAGACAAATGGGATTATATCAAACTAAAAAGCTCTACACAACAAAGAAAACAATCAACAGAGTGAAGAGACAACCTGCAGAATGGGAGAAAATATTTGCAACTATTCATCTGACAAGTGATTAATATCCAGAATATACCAGGAATTCAAACAATAGCCAAAAAAAAAAGAGTAATCATATTAAAAAATGGGCAAATGAGCTGAACAGAAATCTCTCAAAACAAGATGGTGGGCCAGGCACACTGGCCCACACCTATAATCCTAGCACTCTGGAAGGCCAAGGCAGGAGAACTGCTTGAGCCCAGGAGCTCGAGACCAGCCCGAGCAAGAGCAAAATCTCTACAAAAAAACAGAAAAATTAGCAAGGTGTGGTGGCACATGCCTGTAGTCTCAGCTACTCGGGAGGCTGAGGCAGGAGGATCACTTGAGCCCAGGAGTTTGAGGTTGCTTGTGAGCTAGGCTGATGCCACAGCACTCTAGCCAGGGCAACAGAGCCAGACTCTGTCTCAAAAAAAAAAAAAAAAAAAAAAAAAAAAGAAGTAGAGAGTAGAAAAGGGGTTACTAGAAGCAGGGAAGAGTAAAGGGAAGAAGTGCATTAGACCAAGGTTGGTT
>RJWJ010039213.1:0-14578 GCA_004363605.1 Indri indri | reverse complement strand
AAAAAATAGAAAGAAATGATCTGGACAACTAAAAATATATATATAGAAAAAATTAGCTGGGCATGGTGGCACAGGCCTGTAGTCCCAGCTACTCGGGAGGCTGAGGCAGTAGGATCGCCCGAGTCCAGGAGTTTGAGGTTGCTGTGAGCTAGGCTAACGCCACGGCACTCACTCTAGCCAGGGTAACAGAGTTAGACTCTGTTTAAAAAAAAAAAAAAAAAAGAGTTGATTTTTGTGAGTGGCGAGAGGTGTGGATCCTGTTTCAGTCTTCTACATGTGGCTATCCAATTTTACCAGCACCACTTACTGAAAAGGGATTCTTTTCCCCAGTGTATGTTCTTGTCTGCTTTGTCAAAGTGGATTAATAAAATGTGATATATGTATACCATGGAGTACTACTTAGCCACAAAAAACAATGGTGATCTAGCACGTCTTGTATTATCCTGGATGGAGCTAGAGCCCACTCTACTAAGTGAAGTATCACAAGAATGGGAGAAAAAGCACCGCATGTACTCACCATCAAATTGGTACTAATGGATCAACACTTACGTGCACATATGGAAGTAACATTCACTGGGGATCAGGCAGGTGGCGGACGGAGGAGGGGACAGGTAAATTCACACCTAACGGGTACAGTACTCATGGTCTGGAAGGGGCACGCTTGTAGCTCCGACTTGGGTGGTGCAAATGCAATAGATGTAACCCAAACATTTGTACCCCTGTAAAAATTTTGAAATTAAAAAAAAAAAAAAGAGGCTGGAAGAAGGCTGTTTGTTTCTTCCTTTGGCCATGAGAGGATGCTACTAGAAGATACCACCATCTATGAAGCAGAGAAAGCCCCCACCAGACACCTAATCTGCCGGTGCCTTGATCTTGGATTTCTCAGCCTACAGAACTGTGAGCAATAAAGTTCTATTATATATAAATTATCCAGTTTAAGGTACTTTTGTTTAGTAGCCAAAATGGACAAAGACAAGATTCAAAGTGTAGAGGAGCATGGAAGGATGTCAGGATATCCGGCCAGATTCTGTAAGGCTGTGCAGTTCACCTAGGGCTCTATTCTTCTAGCAAGGGGGAGACAGAAATTGAGCAGAGCTGTACTTGCTCTTATGAGCTCACACTTTGGGAGAAAACTTCCTAAATTGAAGTTTGTGTCCCATAGGAACTGGAATTACATAGAAGGGTTGGGTAGCTGGGGGAGCTAGCCTAGCATAATGTCCACCACTCTCCTAAGTAACTCCTATTTAAATTATACCTATCCATACAAATAAACATACATAGTGTGTATGCGTTGGGGGCATCTTTAAAACCATCTCTATTTTAATTGGTCTGAAACATATAATCTAAGGGGTAACTTTTTACTATGCTTACTACAGCAGGGGCATTCCTTTCACTTGTGCTTACTATGCAAATGAGTCTCCAGGTAAATCCACGGGCCCCTCCTTCCTAAAGCTTGCTCTATGAAAGAGCTGGACCGGCTAGCACATAAAAGTGCTTAGTGATGGGTTTGGTTTCAGGAGGTGCTCAGGTAGTCTCAACTAGCTCTATTAATTTCTAGCTGTGTTTTTTCTAGTCAACCCTGTCCATTCAAAAAGGAAAGTGTCATAGCACAAGATAAGCACTTTAAACATAGCTGTTCAACCATCTGCAGCCTTGGCGTCATGGAAAGAACGTAGACTTTGGAACCACATAAACTTGGGCAAGCCGGAGTGACGTATCAAAACTTCCCGAACCCCACTTCTTCATGGAACCGCTACGGCATTCTTCACTGGGTGGCCATGAGGGTTGCCAAGCTCCCATCCTCCGGTTGTCTGCTAACAGTAGTAATCTACGTCTCAATGCAGGACTCCAGGAAAACACCAGCTTTCCTGGTTGAAGGAATTCCAAGCAGAGATTCTAAGTTCCATCTCCACATTTGCATGTTAGAAGTTTTAAACTTGAAAAGTTCATTTAGCTTAAAAGCACCGAATTTACAAGGATATTCATCTCGGATTTATTCATAATAATGTAAAACTGGGAAACAACTTAAATATCCTCCAGTAGGAAACTGATTTCATAAATTAGTCCAGCCACGTGATGAAATATCTTGCAGCATTAAAATTACGCTTTTGAAGACTATTTAGTGACAAGAAAAACGTCCATGTGGGGCATGGACAGGCTCGAAGCTCTGACTCGGTGCAAGGGCCATACATGTAACCTGAACATTTGTACCTCTGTAATATGCTGAAATAAAAAAAATTAAAAAAAAGAAAGAAAGCGTCCATGATAAAATGTTGACTACAAAACATCACACGCTATGACCCCACTCTAAAAAACAAGTAAAATACATAGGTAAATATAACAGGCAAAGAAACACCCAAAACAAGCGCTTTCCCCTGGGAGTTAGGAGGGGTGGAAAAAGTTATTTTCTTCCTGTGAGTTTTCTAAGTTTCTATCAATAATTCCGTATTGCCTTTATGGGCTCAGCACGCTTCGGCTTCCCAGCCGCATTACATTGCCTTTAAATCCGAAAATAACCACCGACGTTATTCGTAAGCGGTCGTCGGGGCCACCCGAGGCGCGCGGACCAGGGCGGACCCCTGCGCCCCCTGGCGGCGCCCTGAGGCTCCGCCCCACGGGGCAGGAGAGACGGGGCGGGGCGCGGAGCCCAAGCCCTGCCCAGCCCTGCCCGGGCAGGATTCGCAATACCCGGAGGCCCGGAACGCTCCGTCGGGAACCGCGCAGGCAAGCCAGGGGGCCGGGGCCGGAGGAACTGGGGACTGTGGGCAGGCGGGGACAGCGCCAGAGCCGCGGTGGCGCAAGGCTGGGGTCCTCAAACTTTCTCGGAGCGCGCGGGCGGCTGGGCCCGCTCCCGGGACTTAGCTTCGGGCCGGGGCCCAGCCCAAGGAGCCCGCGCCAGAATGGGGATATCTCGCCCTGACCGCTGGGGGTTTCGCTTTCCCTGTGCGGCCAGGGTGGGCGGATGGGCGTGTAGCACCTGGTTAGCCTTGGTAGCTGAGCTGCGTATTGTGGGCACCCGAGAGCGGGCCAGGGTCTGGGGGTGTCCTCATGTCCCCGCTTACTGGCACGAGTGGCCTGTCTGTCGCAGGGCGTGTCCACCATGGCAGCCCCAGAGTGGCCAGCTGTGTGTGGGATGGGGACTTTCATGGCCCTCGCTGGTGGGAAGAGCGAAGGGAGACAGCCCAGGTCCTGGCACCGACCCCAGGTTGCCCCTGCATGGCCTGGCAACAGTCTTGGTGTAGACAGTGAATATTTAAGGGGTGGGGAATGCGGGGTCCTAGCTTGGAGTTGGCCGTGGAAGCCAATGACCAGCCTAAGGAGCAGCAACCGTTGTCACCATGACTTTGCCCTCGGCCAGTCCTGCTTCCAGCTGCTGCTCCTGGGCTGGGTTCAGAAAGCTACAGGGAAGTGCCATCCTCCTGGTGACCTCTTTGGGTGAGAGTAAAAACAAAACAGTGAAATGGGGAAAAGGAAAGCAAGTGGAGAAGACTTGGGCAGGAGCCAGGGAACAGTGAGTGGGAGGAACTTAGAGGGAGGCTGTTGGGAGGTTTGGCCTAGACCTTGTGGGCTCTGCACCAGTTCTTGTCCCTATGGGGTCTCCATTCTCCTCACTCCACTGTGGCCTCCGTGTGGTACCCAGAGGCTTGGGGGTCTACCTTGAGCACCCTGGATGTGGGATACGTGGGGGCCTGGGAATGAGGGTCAGAGCCAGATGTCATGGAAGGGCCCTCAGGTGTCCAGTTCTCTGGGCTCTGAAATATTCATCTCACTGGTGAGCTTTGGTTTCAAAGCTGGTGCCTTTGGCCTGGCCAGTGGCGGCAGGGGAGCCGGGTGCTGTCTGGGGCAAAGGGAGCACCATACTTCTCCTCATCTGCCTGCCTTCCCTGTCTCTCCAGTCATGAGGGCCCAGAGAACTGGTTTATAGCTTAGAAACACAATGTTGGGGCCCTGACTGCCTCCGTCTTCTTGTGCTATGACCTCAGGGCCTCACTTGTAAAAAGGAGCATGTCACGGAGGTAATGATGGGTTATACTGTAAGTGTCAGGAGAACTTCGTGTCATGAGCTGGGGTAATAGCCATCTCGGCTCAGCCTCCTCCCCTGAGAATGGGGCTCAGCCAGAAACTCTCAACCTCAGAGCACCTCCAGCCCCAAAACTGCTCACCCTGGGCCCTTCAGAAGACACAGAGAAGGGACACACATACTTGTGTGTTTTCAGAGGGCTGAACTGGGAGGACCAGAGTGGAAGCTCATACAACTCTCTGGGAGGAAGTTCTGCTAACAATATGGCTGGCCATGATGGGGCCTTCTGGATGTATTCTGTTGGGAATGCTGTGGAAGGGTTGACCTTCACAGAAGCTGCCAACCCTAAGATTCTGGGATTCTAGGCAAAAGCCTGAGACTTGTTTTGAAGTAGAAATGAAATCCTTTTTGTTCTAGTAGAGTCGGTAAAAAAAAAAAAACAACACAACAACCAGAAGTCCACAGGCCACAGTGGTACCTAGACGGTTTTTGATACATTGGTCGGGGATACTGAGTCCTCACTCTGGTATAATGATTTGTGCTTCTCTATTACACAGAGGTGAGGTTAGGGGGTACCAGTTTCCTGGTTCTATGCTAGCTGGCATGTCCCCCAGCCCTTGGCAGTAAATCCCACTGTAGAGGTTATAATAGCAGCTGTCTGGAACAGGCGAGAGGGGAGTACACTTGCAGAGGATCCTGGCACTGAGATGACTCCCTGAAAGAGGGCATGCCTGGCACTTAATGCAATGGCTCTGAGGGGCATACTTGGTATAAGCACAGGGTTTTAAGATATAAGGAAGTTGGACATGAATTACTGTCAGGGTCGGGTCTATCTGTAACGCCAGGAAGGCTGGATCAGCATCCCACAGGATGTCAACAGGTGCGCCTTGGTAGAAGTGTTTTAGGCTTAAGGAAGTTTGAAGGAACGCTTAGTTAAACACAGTTGGGCAGACTTGCTTACTGCTGGACTTCTGAGACAGAATGTGCCGCTGCGCCTTGTGAATTTCCAGAAGGGGATGTGGACTGTTTCTCAGACTCAGATATCTGTTTCCAGAGCTTAGCCATTAAGGTCTCCTGGGGCATGACAGTCTGGGAAAGTCCTGGCTAGGTGATTCTGTCTCTCTGCTTTCTGGTTCCAGTAACCTAGTCCCTATTCCTCTGCCTCATGGGGGTTGATTTAGGGATAAATGGAGGCCGAAGGAGGTTATTTGCCTGGATTCCCACAGCTAGTTAATGACCCCAGGTCTCTTGACTTCCTGCCTCGTTTCTACAGTGTTATGCTGTTTCTCTGTAGGCTCTGGGCTAACTGAGCGCCAGGAGGAGCTGGCCAGGGTCCAGAGGGCATTATGGGGGCAGTTTGGGAGGGAGGGAGTTACAGCTATCCCCATACCCAGAACATGCCATGCACTTCTGTCTCTGTGGATGTCCTCTGACCAGCTGCACATCAGTAGTGACCCCCAGTGTCATTCTGCCCTGAAGCCTTCTGTTAGGCAATTCATTCAGAATCAGCAACTGGCAGAGTTAGAGTGGCCTTTGATCTTTCTGCTTAGCGTACTCATCTGAAAAACTGAGTCCAGAGATAGGAAGTGGTCTACTGTCAGTACCAAAGCCGGGACAAAAACTCAGGTCCCTGCCTCCTAACCCAGGTTCAGGCATCAGACCGAGCGGCTTTCCACAGGGAAAGGGAATTGGCCTCAGCAATACGCTTGCTCCGCTCCCTTCTGCCGTTTTGATCTCTACCGCCTGCCTCACCCCTGCCCCAGCTGCTGCCTGTTCACGCAGGGGACTGGCGGGGGTGTCTCTGGGGCTTCTGCTCCAGCGGGTGTAAAGCAAAGGGGTGCACTTTAAATCAGACATCAGGTCTGGATTTAGACCCATCTCTGCTGTGTGCCTGCTGTGGGACCTTAGATCTGGTTTTCTCTGAATGTCATCGACAGAGCGGGGGTAAGAATATCTACCTGACAGGGCTGTAGTGAGGATCAGATGTGCCTTGGTTACTACAGGTCGAGTATCCCTTATCCAAAATGTTTGGGACCAGAAGTGCTTTAGATTTTGGATATTTTCAGATTTTGGTATATTTGCGTTATACTTAAGGGTTGAGCACCCCTAATGTGAAAATCTGATATCCAATGCCCATCGGAGCATTTCCTTTGAGTGTTACGTTGGTGCTCAAAAAGTTTTAGATTTTGGAGCATTTTGGATTAGGGATACTCAGCCTGTACTTACTTAGTTGCTTAGTAAGTACTTCTAGTACTTACTACTCTAAGTAGTTCTCTTCCCTGCTCATCCCCAGTTCTCCATTGCGGGCTGTTAATTATCTGTTGGGTTGTTAATTATCTGTTGAATTCCTCTGCCTCTCTTCCCTCCTGATCTTGAAGTTGAACTGAAAAGAAACACAAACGAGGAGGCAGATAGGGCCTGCTTTTCTGGAGTGGCAACCGCCAGCCAGTTAATGGCTTCCTTTTCCTTATATGAGCTCCCAGGCCATCTGACTCCTGACTTGGCTGGAGTCTCTGAGATTACCACCCTGATGACAGGATTCTGCCCCCAGAGACTAGGGTGATGGGGGACCTGTGGTGCCTGGGTCCTCCTCGGAGCCAGGAGCTGCCCCTCTATCTCCAGAGAGAGGCCGCCCTGTCTGGCTAGAGATGGGGCTGGAGGGTGGGGTGGAGCTGGGGCGGGAAGTCCTGGGCTGGCAGTCTTTATCTACTGAGCCAGGAGATCACTAGAGAACTGGGGGAACAGTGGCTTGTCCTGGCTCCTCCTCGGGGGAGTGGGGGGCGTGTGCTTGTGTCTGTCACTGAGTTCTCAGACAGTGGGCAGGGCCGGGAAGGGAAGTTCCAAACACATGACCAAGAGGCCCTGGGGTAGAGCAGGAACTTCTTGGCTCTGGGGTTTCCTTATCTGTCAAATGACCACATGATTCCCAAAGTCCATTCCAGCTCTGATATTTCAGTTTAGGTCCCTCCCATTTTATCCTCTTGAGTTGGGTAGGTAAAGGAAAAGGGAGGGAAGGAAACAGGAAATGTCCGAAAGATCTGAGCACAGCGGCAGGAGCTCTGCGTTGCTGGGTGGGGTTTCCTGCGTTGCACACTCTGAGCTATTCTTTCCATTCTGGCCCTGGGCAACCGTCCCTGGCAGGGAGGAGGGCAGGCTGCCTGGACCCGTCAGCTGCTCCTTTCCATCCCTCCCTCCAACACACACCCCCTCTTGCTGTAACCCCGGTAGCTCAGGCCTCCTCTGCAGATTCCAAAGCCTTAACCCTACAGATGCCCCCAGGAGAGCCCAAGCCGCGGCCTCACCAGGCAGAGCAGGGTCGCCACACCCAGACGGCTCCAGGGGAGGAGAGGCTTCTCGCCCTTGCACCTGAAAACCTGACACCCAGCAAGTCCTGCTGTTTGAGCCCACCCACTTCTGCTGCCACCATGGCTGAGTCTCGGGTCTTACAGGAGAAAGCGGGGACTCTGGTTCCTTCCTGATGGAGGACTGGGGCCGTGAGAGGAACAAACTTACATCTGTAACGGGCAAGGAGGGGCAGGGTCCGAATGCCGCGGTAACAGGCGTTGTGAGGGGGGACAGTGATCTAGAGATTCAGGCTGCCGCGGACACAGCTGCTTGCTCCCTGCCGCTGGAGTTCGTTCCAGTATTAGCCGAATGCCTACTGTATTTCAGGAAAATTTGGGCTTCCAGTGGGAACCTTAAAGGTCCTTTTTAGCCCCTGGAGACTATGAGTCCCTCCAGGAGGCACCAGCAGAACCCCGAAGCCCTGCTGTCTGGTCTTTGGGCATCGTCCTCACTGTCGGGCATGGCCTCCCTGCCCTTTGCCCTCCTTCCTTCTGTTCTCCATCGTTTCCAGCCCCCACCCTTAGACACAGCTGGGAGAGTAAACCCGGCTGCTTCCCCCTTTCCCTGCTACCTAGACAGACGGCAGCCCCAGACCTCATCCCTAGTGAGGTGGCCAGGGTACTCACATAGGTGGGAGCAGCCTGGGTGCAGGCTGTGAAGCCGCACGCCTGGCAGCCTGGGCTCAGCGGCTCCTGTGGTCAGACAGTGTTTTTATTTTGGCACTGCTCAGAGGCAGGTGTGGCTGTGTTTAGAAACTCCCCTGACGGGCTCTAATGCTGGGGGTTTCCTCTCCCACGCCCAGTTGTCTTTGCACCAGAGAGCTAGCATCCTGTCCTGGCCCCAGGGCCAGCCCTGTGACCAAGGACAGGTCACTCTGCCTCCCCGCGCTGTGGCTGTCTGGTGGGTAAAGTGAGGTGAGGGCTTGACTTGCCTCGGGTGAGTGAGTTTCCTTTCAGCTCTGACCTTTATGAATCTGTATCCCTGGACCACCCTCTTCTCCTTGGGCTGTGGGACAGGGTTTGAGCCCTGTGGCATTGTGGAGGGTCTTCCATCGTCACAAGGGGGTCTCAGATGGGGAGCCCTGGCGGCAGTGATGAGAAGCTGGAAGGACAGGGTACCCAAGTGAGGGACTAGGAACAGGGCCTGGGGAGTCAGTCTTGGGCCTCCAGTCTTGACTTCATCCCACCCTAGCTAGGTTGCCTTGGCCAAGTGACTCCATTCTTCTAGGCCTTAATTTCTTCATTTGTAAATGGGAATAGTAATAACAGTACTCACCCTGCTGGACCATTGTAAGGATTTAATGAAAGAATAACTGAAAATAGCCAACATTTATCCCTGTTTACCGGGGTTAGGCATCATTCTGAGTGCTCCATGTGTATTTTTTTTTTTTTGAGACAGAGTCTCACTCTCTTGCCTGGGGCAAGTGCCCTGGCGTCAGCCTAGCTCACAGCAACCTCAAAGTCCTGGGCTCAAGCAATCCTACTGTCTCAGCCTCCCGAGTAGCTGGGACTACAGGCATGTGCCACCATGCCTGGCTAATTTTTTTTTCTCTCTCTATATTTTTAGCTGTCCAATTAATTTTCTTCCTATTTTTGGTAGAGACGGGGTCTCGCTCTTGCTCAGGCTGGTCTCGAACTCCTGAGCTCAGAACGATCCACCTGCCTCGGCCTCCCAGAGTGCTAGGATTACAGGCGTGAGCCACCGCGCCCGGCCTCCATGTGTATTTTTTCATTTAACTTTTAGAAGTCTGTGGGAGGTACTATTATTAGTGGTGAACCCATTTTCCAGGTGAAGAAACTGAGGCACAGTGAAGTTCAGTGGTCAGTGGTGGTCTCTGGTGTAGACAGGCTGGTGGCTGAGGCCCCAGAGAACTGGGGTGGGACCTGTTGTGTTCCCAGCAGGCAGGCCTACTGGAGAATTCCTCTGACACCAGAAGCGTGAAGGGGAGGGCCAGGGAGTGCAGGGGGGCATCTCTGTGAGTCAGCAGCCTGCGGAGCTGGTCTAGAACCTCGGAGTCCTGGCGGCGCACCCCAGGCTGACCCTTCTCTCCCTGAGTCACCTCTCACCCTTGGTCTGGGAAGGGACCTGTTTGCCCTGCGTGGCTTAGGGGCGGGAGGGAGGGGCGGATTTCTAGCCAGGCAGAGGGCAGGCCCTGCGTAGCCCCATTCCCAGGACCAAAGTCTGTTGTCAGAGCTGGCAGTGGGCTCAGAGATCATCTGGCCTGCCCCACCTCATTTCACAGTGGTGCATCCCAAGGAGGTGAAGGGATAGGTCACAGTGACATCGTGGTGTGGTGGCCCTTCCTGCCAGTGCCTCTTGTGCCATGTTCACCCAGCCACCTGTGTACCACCTCTCTGATGGTGGATGTCAGATGGGCCTGGGGTGCTGAGGCTGATGGCAATAATGACAGACACCCCTACTCCAAAGGTGACCTGCCCCACACCCCTTCCTCCAAACAGGACACCATTCTTTTCGCGGAGCCAAAAGTGTGTTTTCAAAGGGGCCCGGTAGAGGGGTCCCAGGAAGGGGAGCCTCTTGCTACAGGGCAAGAGAGGGCCCGGCTTCTCTCTCTCTCTTTTTCTTTTATCCTATTAAGAGAATTCACATAGTACAACTACTTAAGATTATGTTCCTACCCTGACATAAACCAAGACATTTTCAGAAACAGTTCAAATCTCTGCATCTTAAGCTCCCAACGCTGCCTGTTGTGTTACTTCGGGGTGTTCTGCCCACTGTGTGGCGTCTCCCCCACTGCCCCCTCCTGGGAGGGCACTTCTTATTTCTGACCTGACTTACTCGCTCTGGCTCTATCCCGTCTGCTCTGGGGAGATGGAGAACAGCTTTCCTCAAAATAACCCACTTAGGGACCTGACCTGTCATTCGAGCTCCCTTCCCAGCCCTCTGTGCTCCGTCCCCTCTCCAGGTCATCCCAGTTGTCGTGAGAGAAAAGAGATAAGACGGTCCTCATCTGATTCCCGAGCTGCACAGGGTGTCCTAAAAAGAGAGGCGGGTCTCTCTTGCTTCCAGCAGAGGCTCTGACGGATGCCGACCTGGGTCTGGGGTATCCTCCCTGGGGGTCCTAAGGTCTGGCCCCTGGGGGATGCACTAGGAGAGGTGGTGGCACTGTCAGAGGGCTCAGACTCTGCCAGGGCTTGTCCTTACCAGGGACACAGGGGCCTTCCAGGGACCTCCTCCTTAGCTTTCCCCACATCTCCAATTCTGCCACCTCAGAGGGTGATGCCAGGCCGGAGGATGTTTATTTGGCCGAGAAGGCATAAGAGCACAGCGTGACACAAAGGACGGGATCCGGGATCCTGAAGGCCTCGATTCAGGTTATGCCACTCACCTGCTAGTTCAGGGATCAGGGCGTCACTTCACTGTTCTAAACCTCAATTCTCTCATCTGAAATGAACGTTCAGGGCTGTACAACCTCCAGGTCCCTTCTAGCTCTGTTTCTGGGGTTCCTTGCCAGCCCTGCCCCCTGGCTGTGGGGCTCTTCTGGTCTTGTGGCCTGACTCCTCAGCTCCTGCTCCCTGCTAGCCACTGCCCTGGGGGAAGGCAGGCAGAAACCACAGTGATTCCAGAGACCCTGGGATTGCAAATGCGTGTCTCCCCCTCCAAGGGGGGTTCGGGGCCCTGCACTCACTATCCATTCCTTAGCAGCCAGTGAAGAGAGCAGCCACAGTCACAGGCTGCCACATGCCTTTCTGACACGCCACAGCTGTTATTTGAAGGAACCAGAAAGTCCTGTCTCAGGCCTGCCCTTTTGCGTGGCTTCCCAGCCCCCACGGTAAGCTCTGTGCACCCTTCCGCCCAGCCTCTCAGCTCCCCTGGCTCAGCCTGCGCTGGTCCACTGGTCCACTGGCCCCTTCCTCCCTGGGGCCTGGCAGCCCTGGCACTGCGGCTGGCTTGTTTTCCTTCTCCTCCTCGCTTTCTACTTTGAGCCTTGGCTCTGTCCCAGCTCTGGCTTTCAGGGCTGGTGTTCTTGGCAGCTGCCTTGGGGGTGGGGCTGACCCTTTCAAAGGGTCCCAGCTGGCCCTGTGAGTCACCAGGAGGCTTCTTCCCTGGTTCTGCTGTCAAGCCACCAACACTGGAAGGTTTTCTTTATTTGTTTGTTTCTTTTTTTTTTTTTTTGAGAAAGGGTCTTGCCCAGTCACCCAGGCTAGGGTGCAGTAGTGTCACCATAGCTCACTGTAACCTCAAACTCCTAGGCTCAAGTGATCCTCCTGCCTCAGCCTCCCAAGTATCTGGGACTACAGGCTCGTACCATGACACCCGGCTAATTTTTGTATTTTTAGTAGAGACGGAGTCTCGCTCTTGCTCAAGCTGGTTTCAAATTCCTGGCTTCAAGTGATCCTCCTGCCTCGGCCTCCCAGAGTGCTAGGATTACAGGCGTGAGCCACCGCGCCTGCCCAGAAGGTTTTCTTAATTGAGAACAAGGAGTCCTAGGCTGCCATGTCCTTGCCTCTCCCAGCACCGAAGCTCGGCAGCTCCTTTGGGCTCCCGAGCTGACCCTCCCCCTCCCACTCTCCCAGGGCCAGGGACGTGCGCAGTGACGAGAGGCACGAGGGGCAGGGGCTTAGCTGGTGGGGAAGTGGCCTGTGGACAGTGAATGACAGGCTGCGATCTAGAGAGAAGATGGGGGGTCTCCTCCGTGGATGCAGCCTGGACTGGGCTGGAAGGGGGCCGGGTGGCTGGGGAGCTGGGCCTGGGCACTCATGACTGTTGTCCTTGTCTCCCATTCCAGGTCCCAGCAGCTGGGGTTTCCCCTCAGCCCTTGAGCACCATGTCCAACCCCAGTGCCCCCCCTCCGTATGAAGACCGCAACCCCCTGTACCCTGGCTCTCCGCCCCCTGGGGGCTACGGGCAGCCGTCCGTCCTGCCAGGCGGGTACCCCGCCTACCCTGGCTACCCACAGCCTGGCTACGGTCACCCTGCTGGCTATCCGCAGCCCATGCCCCCCGTCCACCCGATGCCCATGCACTACGGTGAGTGTCTGAAGGGCAGAAGGCGCGTGGGTGGGAGGGGTGACACTAGGAGCAGATAAGGCCACCTTTCGTCCCTGTCTTTTCCACTTCCCCTTTGATCCCCCTTCCCGGTGTCTGTTGAGAGCTCTCCTGTTTGCCGTGGTCACCACCCCCCTCAGCACCTGTCCCCCAGCCACTTCATTCAGCAAGGACACCGAGTCCGTGAGGCTCGTACCAGAACCTACACCCCAGAGGAGACAGTGTGGTTGGGTGAAGCAACGGCTTCCGAGCGTTACCCCAGGAGACAGTTTCTGTTTCCCAACGTGGCGCCTGCCACCCACCCGGACTCCATGTCTTCCTTAGCAACTGCCTTTGGAACCCAAAGCACTTTTTTAGAAAAATTAATATTAATATCCTTGGTGCTGACAGATCCTCATCCTTTAAGGTAAAATTTGATTTTTGCAAACATCCAGAAGTTATTTGGAACCAAATTTGGAAAACATCATGGCAGGTAAATGCTATGTTTGGTCAGAAATGAGGTGAGATTAGGATGCAGCGAGACTCCTTCCCTGGGTGGCTCACATGCGGATTTCGAAAGCACTTCCCAAAAAGGCGTTCAAGGAATGTTTGGAGCCCCTGCAACATCTCTGGAATCCTGGAGTGAGTGTCCTGCCAACTCTCATCTGGATGTGTGCGCTGGTGTGCATCTCAGCGCGTCACTCATAGTTTACAGTCACGTATACCTGTGACGCGTCTGTTCTGTGAAGCCAGGAGCAGACCTAGTTTCGCCCTGTGTTCCCCCACCCCACACACATGCCCTGCACTTTGCTACCCTCCTTTCCTCCGACCCTCCATTCCCGCGTGCCCCACTCTGCCCCAGCCAGCTGCACCCACTGAGGCTCCGAGGCCTGCTCCTGCCTACGCTGTGACCCTGCCGCCTGCCGTCAGTGGCGTGGGCTGGGCACAGATGCATGCTGATGGAATGGCTCACACCTAAGCCCTCTCCTGACAGGCCAGCTCTGGGTGGCTCTGAGGGCGTCTAGAGGACCCTGCTTGGGCGAGGAGTTCTTGCGTTATAACACTTGTCTTTTGGTTGGAGATACTTGAGACCTTGTTTGAGACAGTGTCAGGGAGGCTTTGGGATTGAGGCCACATGTCCCAGGTCCCCAGTTGGTTATGTGTGATCTGTCCCTAGGCCCGGGCCAGGGCTATGATGGGGAAGAGAGAGCAGTGAGTGACAGCTTCGGGCCTGGAGAGTGGGATGACCGGAAAGTCCGACACACCTTCATCCGAAAGGTGAGATGTGGGCTGGGAGGCAGGAGTGCCTGGGGCCCCACAGGCTGCGGGGCTCAGTCCCATGGAACATGCTGGCTGCCTGCCTTCTCCTGCACCCTCCTCAGAGGGGTCCTCGGCTCCTCTAACCCGGGTTCCCCTCCTTTTGCTCTTCTCTTCTTGACCTTGTTTTGGGAGAGCAGATTCAATCTGGCAGAACCTCCTGGGTGGCCTCTGCCAAAGTGTTCCGCCTTCCCCAGACATCTCTCTCCCGTTAGACTGTACGCAACTTGGAGCCAGAAATGACCAACATGCTCGTAACCTGCCCTCCCCAGCTCGCAGCTGCATAACACGTGCAGACTGAACGCTGAAGTGCAGCGGCCACACGGGTAGAGCACTGGCAGCGAGGCAGGGCGAGTCGGTAGTGACCGAGGCAGGTGCTGGACAGGAGGGGGAAGCCAGGGAGCCCGAGTGTGGGCAAGGAAGAGGTGATAGAGCCCCTGAGTCAGGCGCCTCTCGGGGTCGCCTCTGGGCCAGACTGCAGCTGGGGAGGGCTCCAGAGTGGGAACAAGGTAAGAGCAGATCCTTCAGCATTAACAAGCGGCACCTCCCACCACTTACAGGACAGGGAGTGGCAGGGGTCCGGTGGGCTTTGGGTTCCTTGGTCTTGGAGGATGGCGGCTTCCTGGGAGGGACCAGGGATGCAGGATGGTGACCCCCGCCCTGCTGGGGCTGCCTGTGTTCCAGGTTTACTCCATCATCTCTGTCCAGCTGCTCATCACGGTGGCCATCATCGCCATCTTCACCTTCGTGTGAGTCTCTAGGCCCCGCTGCCTTACCAGCCCTCGGGTGTCGGGGTCGCCTGCTGGGAGCCGGGTTGCGTGGGGCTCACTCTCAGAGTGACTGTGGGTGCTTAGAGAGGATGGAGCCCTGGGCTGCCTGGCGGGCTTGGTGGCATCACACAAGCCACGGC
>RJWJ010039212.1:0-14590 GCA_004363605.1 Indri indri | reverse complement strand
AGCAGGGAAAACCACAGTCACAATGTCTTACTGCCTAGAACCAGGTGACACCCCCACCCCAAGTCCTTCACAGGCTCAGATTCTAAGTCTGCTCGGCAGACACCATTTCTTTCACGTAAAGAAACAAACAAAAAACAGCAGAGACGGTGATGTGAATTCAGGTGGGACAGAGATCTGAAAGCCTCTCAGGACCAGCAACTACTCTCAATCAGAGTGACCCCGCGTGGTCCCCTTTCTGCTCAGACATTTGCAAACTCCTGCTTTTTGGTGGCAATACTTGGTATATTTGGATATTTCCTGGGGTTCTAGCAGACAGTTGAGATGAATATTTAATGAAATGTGTTTTCCAGCCTCAGCTGGACCTTCCATGTAGCTGCGCCATCCGCCATTGGTTCACAAACTAGGTCTCTCTCATTTTTCCTGATATGGCTGTTTCAAACCTTCCTTCTCCTGAAAGGGTTGATACCCGTTCACAACATGAACGTGACGGGGCACCGGGTGGGCCACGGGTTACTCTGCCCTTGGAACCCTGCTGCAGCCTCCCACGGCCTCAGGACAAAGCTCTGCTCGGTCCCATGGCTCACGTGGCCTCCAGCGGCCCCACCTGTCCTTGCCTCTCTGGTCTTGCGTCTTTGCATTTCCTAGCAAGGTGCTTTGTGTTTTTTTCAATACTTGGAACTCATCGAGCTCTTGTCTCTAAGGCTTCACACTAATTTGCTGCTTTTTTTAGGATGATCCTCCCCTCCCTCCACACCCTTGCCAGCCTGAAGTCCCGTCTTCATTTGCATTTCCTCCAGGAAGCTTCTCCAGCTCCTTTAAGCAGGCTAATTATCCCTGGTATGTGCTCCTGTCACACACTGGACTTCCCCTTCAACAGCACTTGTCACACTGCATCATAGCTTTTTGTTGAATTGATGGTCTCTGCTAGGTGATGAGCTTTGAGTGGGCAGGGATTGCTTTGTTCTCTGATGTACTCCCCAGTGCCTAATACAGAGCTTTACACACGGTAGGCGATCACTACATAACCGAGTCCGTGAATGAACTCATAATGCAAGATCACAGAAAGTTTGAAAAGTCGAGGCAAAAATCACTCATAATTCCATTACTCTAATGAATGGGACCATTTTAATTTTTGCTTATTTCCTTCTCCTTCTCCTCCCACCAAATATTCATATATTTCAAGAGCTGCAGTCATGACGCACTTATAATGTGGTATTTTGCTTTTTTTTTTTTTTTTTGAGGCAGAGTCTCACTTTCTTGCCTGGGCTAGAGTGCCGTGGCATCAGCCTAGCTCACAGCAACCTCAAACTCCTGGGCTCAAGTGATCCTCCTGCCTCGACCTCCTGGGTAGCTGGGACTACAGGCACGTGCCACCATGCCCGGCTAATTTTTTCTATTTTTAGTTATTTGGCCAATTTCTTTCTATTTATAGTAGAGACAGGGTCTCGCTCTTGCTCAGGCTGGTCTCAAACTCCTGAGCTCAAGCAATCCTCCCGCCTAGGCCTCCCAGAGTGCTAGGATTACAGGCGTGAGCCACTGCGCCTGGCCGGTATTTTGCTTCTAATTTAGCATTTTTCCTAAGTTACACATAGTGAAACTGAAGTGTTGGAGCTCATCCTTGTCCTACAAGCAGCACGGAGTTCCAATTGCCAGGAGGAACATAAGGAACAAGAAGAAAAAAGAATAAGTGAAATACATTATTGCATTTTTTCAAGGTTGAGCTCTGGCTTTACCCAAGCTCTGAGCAAGCAGGCATGGACTCTGCATATGGTAATGAGTTGGATGGCCAGCTTGGATTTGTCCATAGTCCGTAACAAGGAAAAAATGCAAGGTAGCTTTGAAAAGAGTTCGATGTTCTCATTCTCTCTATCCCTGTCTCTCCCGTTGTCATTTTTAAAACTATAAAAACCACTCAACAGCACAGATAGGTTCTTTCAATATTAGGCAGGGACTCTGGAGTCAAGCAGCCCTAGATTTTAAAAGCTCTTCCACTGCCTACTAATTTTGGGAAAACCACTTGAACTCCCTAAGCCTCCGTTTCTTTTTTTGTATAATGAGGATGATAGTATTGCCTGACTCATAGTGGTGCTATGAAATTGAAATGAAATCATGCATACGAAGTTGTTAACTGAAAAAAACAACGAGGTTTGTAATTCGGGAAAGGAGAGCTTTATTTCTCACGAAGGTTTACAGCCCGCGGTGGCCACTCGGGCAGGCTTGAAAGCAAAGCTCCAGGAACACGTGCTTCGAGACAGGAAAAATGGGAACAGGAATTCATACTGAGCGGGAAGCCCAAATATACATATGTAACAAGCTATAGGAGGAGTCAGGAATACTTATGCAAAGAGAAAACATGCGCATGTGTAGTTGTGCTTGATACCTTCCCCTTGTCATGGCTAGGGACTCAGTTTTAAGGTTTCTCTGGGGTTCTCGTGGACAAGAGGGGTCCATTCAGTTAGCAGGCGGCTTGGGATTTTATTTTTAGTTCACAAAGTGCTGAGCATAGCATTTGGCACATAATAAGTGCTCAATAAATGATAGTTATTTTGGTTTTTATTCATAAGCTGATGGACCTCCCCAATGTTCCTCAGATGACCACTTAACCGCAGTTAAGGGAATAAATCCCTGATATTCTCACACGATACAGAAGGGATGCCATATAAAAATTGCCCAAGTGAAGAGCAGCTTGAACACAAACACCTGCAAACCGATCACCTGTCCCTTCTCTGTCTGTTTGTGGTTCATACGTTAAACCGCTGTCCATGACACCCCAGTTTATAAGGCACATCTCCCTGACAGGGGGACACCCAGATCTCTTGTCAACCTGTAGTTTCACTTGCTCTGGAAAAGACTGCCTGTCTCCAAAATTGTTCTCCAAATTGCATGAAAATCCTATGAGTCCTTTTCAGTAATGTGATAATGGTCCCACAGACTGAAACATTATTTTCTTTATATTAATGATAGAGAACAGTTCTTATTCAAATCTAAAATGTATGAACACACAAAAGAATTTCACCTTGGAGTGGTTCTTGCTCCCTTTACATGGCTAGATTAGTTATATTTTAAAATAGTTATATTTTAAAAATATAACTATATTTTAAAAAAATAACTATATTTTATGAAATAGTTATATTTTAAAATAGAAAAGAGATTGTACGATGCAGCCTTTGCTTCAGCATGGAGGAGAAAATGATGTTCCTTCCTGTGCGTGTTCATTCATTAAACAGACATTTACACAGCAATTCCTGAAAGTCGGGCACTGTGCTGTGTGACAGGGACGGGTAAAGGGGTGCAGAGCACAGCCTCGAAGTGCCAGGCGAGGGAGACCTAAGCGTAGGCGACAAGCTCTATTTTCATGTGATCAATGCTATGTTTGGAGCTAAAGTATAAAGAAGACCCCGTTGAGAATGCTATTACCTTATTTACCACATTGAATATACCCTTGATAATAAGATGCACCCCAATTTCAGAAATGGTGTCTTAGGTCACCAGTAATAAACCCGGAGACCAACATTCACATGCAAGGGATTAATGAAGGAAGGGCTCCCAGGGGAACCCAGTAAGGGAACAGGGGAAGAAGGCCAGGGAAGGGGAGGAAGCCAGGCAAAGTCCCACAGAGAGCAGCTGCGGCCTCATCCCACAGGAGGACTCTGGGGTGTACGTGGCATCTCAGAGTTTGTCCTGATGTGAAGCAAGGGAGCTGGTCTTTCATAATCCTGCATCAGTCATTGGCTGAGGACACCCAGGGATGTTGTATTTGCAGCTCTCTGCTCTGGGTAGCCTTAGGGAAGTCCTTTGACGAGAACAGCAGGGGCAGTTGGAAGCAGGAGCCCACATTGGCATGAGGAGAGGTACACAGACATGGTACGAGCAATCCAAGAGGATCCGGGTGGACACCAACACTGTTTACTACAGATAAGCGAATGTGAGTGCGCGTGCGTCTCAGGAACAATGGTGCAGCAATGGGCTTCACAGAGAAAGCAGATGGCTTTTAAAAGATCAACAGAAGACATGTTCTTTCAGTGAGAGGGAATATCATGAGCGAAGTGAGAAGACCCACGTGAGACGGTGGGAGACCAAGGAGAAGACAGCAGTCAGAGCTCAGCAAGGAGGTCCCTGTCACTGGCTACGACCAACTTCTGGGGCAGGGGGGCTGAAGCAGCCTTAGAGGTCGCTTCTGTTGGAAACACTGTGTGGTTGCCTCTTACTCCGACCCGACTCCTTTCTTGGGTGCCGCGAGGCCAGTTTCTCCTCCAAGGTGACATTCCACAACCAGGGCAGGATGACAGAGGCTGCAGCAGAGACCTCAGCATAGGCTCTGGCAGCCAGGGAGGGCTGGGTCAGCCATGCAACGAGGTTCAACTTTGTCCTGTGTCACCCAGGGAATCTGGGAAGGTCTTTAAACACAGGAGTGATATGATTTGGCCTGTGCTGAAGAAGCATGACCGGGCTGCGGTGTCTGCACATCTAGACAAGGGTGCTTGTACCCTTAACTAGACAACAGTACTTTTATTATTATTATTATTATTATTATTATTCTTTGCTGTGGGGACTGCAACAATCCCAACAGACATCTCTCTGTCCCTGTCTGTCTTAATCCGCTTGGGCTGTCGAAACAGAATACCACAGACTGGACGGCTTACACAACAGAAATGTATTTTCATGCAGTTCCGAGACCAGGGCACCAGCAGGGTTGGGTTCTGACGAGAGCCTCTTCCTGGTTTGTAAGTGGCTCCTTCTCGACATAGGCTGCCAGGGCTTTTCCTCAGTGCGCGTGAGCAGAGGGAGAGAGACAGACGGGCATGCAGACACACAGGACGAGAGCACCCTTTGGTTTCTCTTCCTCTTCTTCTAAGGACACTAATCCTATCAGTTCAGAGCCCTACCCTTATGACCTCATGTAACCTTAATTGCTTTTGTAAAGGCTCATCTCCAAGTTCGGTCACATTGAGGGTTACGGCATCAATGTATGAGTTTTGGGAGGACACAAATGTTCAGGCCATAACACCACCCCATGGATTTTTTTTTTAAATAGTTGGAAATATTCATATCTGAAAATGCTCCAGAGGCTTAAACACAGCAGGGACCGTGACATCAGTCAAGGCTTAGCAATTAATGAGCAGATAGTTTAGCCCAGCTACTGACCTCATTTGATTCCCTTCTTTAACTACCCAGGCTATCAGTTTATCCCAGTTAAATCTGTGCTCCTTGGATTTCCCAGGGAATTTGTATTTCATCTCTGAAGCTGACTCGGGTTGGGGGCGGTTATCAGGCCCAGGGTTCAAATCCTGGCTTCCCAACTGATCCTTACGGAGCCAGCTGCCTTGCCGGCTTTCCCATCCAGAGTTGCAACAGCTGCCTCTGTGCCTGGAGCATGTGTATGAAATCTATGAAACCACAGACTGGTTGTCCGGTTCCACTGGGAAGCAGCTGTCACTGGTGGGTCACTGGGCCCTGGTTGTGGCATGCGACCTTGGAGGAGGAGCTGGCTTCATCGGACACAAGATGTATTTCAAAAAATTAGGCATGATCTTTGCAATTTAAATAGCAAAACACTGGCTATGAATCACTATATACACTTGATCTAAATAAATTCTAAAACACTAATACTAAATAACCAAACGCTAATAATAGAAAACACTAAATAGCCAAATGGGACCATCTCTATCCAAAAAACCAGTCATATCCTGTAAACAATATTCTGCATAATTCCTTTTCTCCATAACCATACTTAAGTTTGGTTCTTAATATTTTTCTCTATGTTCTCCCAACCATTGTATGGGTTCAGTCATGCTTTTAAAAAATTTGTAAATTTTTCAGAATTTTTTTCTGATCGCAAAAGCATACACTTTTATGGTGAGGAATTTGAAAAATTTAGATAAGCATAAAGAATAAAAATAAAACTCACCTAAAAGCAGGGGTAACTACAATTTACATTTCGCCACTTTGTTTTTAGTTTGTATGTATAACATTCATTAATTCATTTATCATTCATTCATTTTTCCATATTTACTGAGCTCTCTCAAGGAGCTTACATTCTAGTGGGGAAAAGGAACAATAAACTGATAAATCAGAAGGCAAAACAGTGGGTAAGGATGAGTTCTATGTTAAAAATAAAATAGTGTGATGTGATATCAAGTACTTTTTCAGTTGAAGCCCGAAAGACAAGAAGCAACCAGCCTTGCAAAGATCTAAGGGAAGAACAGTCCAGGCAGGAGCAGCTGGTGCAAAACCTTAAAAATACAAGTACCCTTTAAGTGCCACTTACAAGAATGTTCTTGTAAGTATACAAAAAAATAGATAGATATAGACAGATGGAGGTAGTTGCACTGTTGTTTACAGTAGCAAATGACTATAAACAATCTATGCATAGGAATTTGTTAAATCCAGATTCGGTGCTTCCATAAAATAGAGCATCTTATAGTTGCTAAAAAATGAGGTGGCTGTCTCTCTATACGCTGATAATGGAAAGACCTCTAAATGGTGACTAGGATTCCAGGCTGCTTGAATCCAGTGGTTCTGCCATTCACTAGGGCCTCCTCGAAATCCTCCACTAAGTTTGTGCACTTGACTATCCAACCAACAGCAGAGAGAGAGATTATAAGAGGTTACACAGACAGTTCAGAAGCTGGGCCCTGATGGAGTACACATCACACCCACCCATATTCCATGAAGTCTCATGGCCCCACCTACACTGTAGGGAGGCTGGGAAACATTGAGATGTGTGTATTAGTTTCTTTTTCTTTTCTTTGTTTTTGGAGACAGAGTCTGGCTGTGTTGCCCTGGCTAAAGTGCAGAGAGGCATTATCATAGCTCACTGCAACCTCAAACTCCCGGGCTCAAGCAAGTGATCCTCCTGCCTCAGCCTCCAACGTGAGTAGCTGGGACTACAGGTGCCTGCCACCATGCCCGGCTAATATTTTATTTTTTTTCTATTTTTGTAGAGACAGGGTCTTGCTCTTGCTCAGGCTGGTCTCGAACTCCTGAGCTCAAGCAATCCTCCTGCCTCGGCCTCCCAGAGTGCTAGGATTACAGGCATGAGCCACCACGCCCAGCACGTATTAGATTCTTACTGCTGCTGTCACAAACACCACAAACTTAGTGGCTTAAAACAACATACACGTTTTCTCTTACAGTTCCATAGGTTAAAAGTCCAACACAGATATCACTGGACTCAAATCAAGGTGTCACCAAGGCTGCATTCCTTCTGGAGGCTCTGGGTTAGAATCTGTTTCCTTGCATTTTCCAGCTTCTAGGGACTGCTTACATTCCTTGGCTATGGCCCTCTCCCTCTGTCTTAAAAGTCAGCAACATTACATGTCTTATAAATATCGATACCCTATCTACTGGATATTGCTTTTTATCTAAGAGTCAAGATTTTGTGTTTCTGTGGTTGTTTCGTTATGTCTTTATATCTTCACAGTTTTTTTCACATTTCCAAAATCAATCCTACAATCGATCACGTAAGAAAACCTGCCAGCTTCCAGGGCATGCCGAAAGGTGGTTCGAATTGCCCATGGCCTGTGCAGACATAGCTGGGTTGTCTGTCATTTCATTGACACCTGATTGAATTATTTTCATTGGTAGCACCAAGTGTGGTTAATTTCTACTTAATGTGGTTCTCTAAATATCGTTTAAGATATCACCAAAATATTACCCCATGTTTCAGCATCGGAATGAGAAGTTCCCTGTATACAAAAGAGCAGGCAAACACAGCTAGGACAGGTGAATCACAATTTGTCAGGAGAGGAGTGAGTGCCTCTCCACATTTTCTTGGTAAAGTGACAACCAAATGTCCTTTAGAACCTAAGAAGAATTTTGTTTTGTTGTTGAGACACAATGATGTTAGAAGCAGCGAAAGTCTAGGTGGGAGTACTTGATATAACTGACTCATGTATCATGAAGGACTGTGTCTCAGACTCCAAACATGGGTCTGACGGCATTTGCTAGCCGATTTTCGAGAACTTTTTAACAATCTTCGACACACAATTTAATTAAGGAGGAAACAAAATAGGTTTAATCAAATAAGAAATGCAGACAAAACCCAGCTATTTTTAACTACGCATCATGTTAAAAGTCAGTATTAAATGTGCAAAAGCAGTAAAGCTCCCCAAAATAGTAGCTCCTCCCCACAATGCTCTGTGTAGCTGCTCATGGCTAAAAGTAAATGACAAGAATTTTAAGCACTGAATGCGAACGTGTATTTTTCTCTAGCAGTAAATACAATAATTTTTGTGTATATTTACTGTTTTTTTCCTCCCAAAAGAATCGGTATTTGTTTAATCAGTGAGGTGATTTAAGGAAATACAGTATTTGTAGCAATTTACTTGTGACGTCTCTCACAGAATTGATTGCAACACATCATGGAAAGAAACACTTGACCAACGTTGCTTCCACCAGTAATGTCGCCTTATTCTGTGGGCCTGCGACCAGTGGTGTGCCAGAGCCAGCTGGTACCGGCCCTGAAGAGGTATTGTGTGCCCCTCGTCCCAACTGCATGTTCAGAAGCATCTCATTTATAGTTTGAAATGGCCATAGTGGTCTTCAGTATCTATATTGGGGTGGGTCATTATCCTAACGTACTACTGATACTGTTATTTAGGGGGACTTCAGCATCAAGAGATGGGATGTCCTATGGCTTTTAGTATCCCCATCAATTAAAAAAAAACTGATTTCTACTTGTTATTATAGAAGAGGTGCTTTTATTGGTCATTGCCTGTTTTTTGGGTTTTTTTGTTTGTTTGTTTGCTAGAATATAAGAGCGGGAATCTTCTTCCCTTTTATTCATTTTTTTGTTTGTTTGTTTTTTGGTTTTTTCTCCAGCCCCATTGTTCCCTTTTATTCACTGATGTATCCCAATAACCTAACAACACATGATAGGTGTTCAATAAGTATTTGCTGAGTAAATGAATACGATTTGCCTGAAGCTAAGGCCACTCTCCTCCTGGCAGGTGATTCCTCCCGGCTTCCTCTACCATTAGTATTGCAAAATCTGTGCAGGTAAAGAAAGGGTTAAGCTTCTCTCCATAACTCCTTCTGCAGTCTCATAGTAATTTACAAAACACCTATATTATAACGGTGGCAATTATCCGCATTATAATAACTTATTTTATTATACACGTGTGACTCTTCCACTATATAGAAGCTTTTAGAAATCAGGGTCAGTGCCTTGGTTTTGCTTTCATGTTTTTTTCCTCTTTAAAAGTAACATTTCCTTTCTATTTATTATTTATTCTCATGAATGTGTCACATGAAAAACTGAAGGACTTCGCTTTGCCTGTGCTCCTTAGCTGGAGGGCAAGCCCCTCTGCCGCAGGTGTGCGGGCCAAAGCTGCACCCCAAGTCCTTGACAGTCCTCAGCCCCGTCATGAATTTGGGCTCAGCACGTGTTTGTTGAAGGAATGGTGCTGGCTTTTCCTTTGAAAACCCTGGAGGGACTTCAGCAAAGCTCAAAGGAGGAAAAGCTGAATTTCCTCCTTTTAAAACATTGCATGGTCTCTCCCCAACCCCCAACAGACATGTAGTAGCTTCTAATCTTGGACTTGGCACCAGTTACCTGTCAAAGCAAATCATTCTTAAAAAGGCTTAAGTAGGAGGCCAGCCAAAGGCTTTATTTTGACAAGACGCTGTATGTCTGAGTGAGGCTGACCATGTCCTTAGCCTTGGCTGTCCCCTCTTGTGACTCAGAAATAGCCCGAACTCCTCTGATGTAACAAGTTTTGGGAAGTTCTGCTGAACTGATTGACAAATCTCTCCCAAGACAGCCTGACGTGCCCAGACAATGTGCAATAAGCATATTGACAGTGACGATCAAATTAAATAGCTTCTCCTGGGTTTTCGTGTCACCACTGGTAGAGGTAACATGGAAACCCCAGGCCTTGAGAAAAACATGCCTGGGAACATACTTTGGCTGCTTGCTGGGGCGTTGCATTTCCAGTTCTCTAAGAAGTTTTAAGCTGCTAGCATAAACACAAGTACTCCTACATCACAACCACGACGAAGTAAACAGCAGATTACCACACAACAGCCAGCACACCCTGAACTAACTTTCTGTGGAAACTCCCTAGGGACCCGAGGTTGCATAAAATTCAACGAGAAAGGACAGTCCAACACTCTTTCCCCACCACAGGGTTCTGAAATCTTTGAATTTGTAAATTGCTGCTTGCATTATCTCTACGTGAAGATGGTCCACAGAAAGCAGTTTTTATTGGTATATGGGCAGCTCCTTCAGGGAGACTTGAAGGTCAGAGAGTTGTATATTCCAGAATCCTCTGTCTTGAGCTTTAGGCCAATTAGCCAAGACTCTGAACAACATTTTCCTAGTCAATGAAGGTCAAAGCTTAAGGTCTTACTCACATTGCGGGGATATACATAGGTTTGTGTATTATGTATTGTTTATTTAAAGCCTTCCTGTCTTAGAGGGCAAAGGGAAAGATGCTGCCTCCTAGTGGGAGACAAAGGAAAATTGAGAGAAACAGCCGCTTAGAACAGGCCAAAGGAATTGGAGAGGATCTCAAACCCTAGATAAAAACACAGACTCTACTCTCCCTGCTTTTAAAAGATCTGATTTTATGCTAGGCACAAGATCTCTTTCTAAACATCTATACAGCCTCACTTGGTAGCCCATTCAAACCTTCCAACCAACATATTTTTGACAACTTTCTATGTGTTCGAACGTGTCTGCAATCAAAGAGGACACCGAACCAATATTAGGCATGATTTTTGCCCTCAGAAAACGTATGTGTAATTCAATAGGAGAGACCAGTGTGCACCTTAAAGCAATCAGGAGTAAGCAGGTCTTCGCCTGGCTCAGTTTATATGTCAATAGCTTAATCTTCTTTTGGACTCCCCTGCCCCCAGGAGCAAGCCCAAACTCCTTGATTTGGCATTCGATGATCTTTACAATCTGACTTCTCACCCATACCCTACTCAGCCACATTTCTTGCCACTTCTGTCTTACATTCCCATGTTTCAGCCACTCTTAGGTCTGGCTTAAGGGTGGGCCCATCAGGGAGCCGATCTCTAAGGCTTTCTAACACATCACTTGACATCTTAGCAAGGCACAGAGAAGAGGATTGTCAGAACCCCTCAGGGAGAGGAACTGATGTGAGATCCTATAGTGAACTGCTAAGCAATTTAGACATTAGCAAAAATTTCTAAATTGCTTCCCAAGGAAAGTAAGTAGTTCCACATCGTTGTAGGTTTTTGTTTGATTGAGCAGGGGCCAAGGAGTTGACTTGTTGGGAAAACTGAGAAGAGCAACTGCGTGTTTCCATCAGAGTGCTCTCCTTAGCTTCCGTTGTAACACCTGGCTTCTCCTCTAAACAAAATGAAAAAACTTCAGTTAAAAGGAACGCCTAATTATTAACCAGCTGAGAGTGGGCCAGTCATGGACCACTGAACTACCTGCAGTTCTCAGGATTTCCCATGCTCTCTCCTGCCTCTGTGCTTTTGACAGGTCTACCTGGGACCACTCCATCAATACTCTATACCAGGTTAATCTCGAAATGCAACTAAAGCTATTGCTTCTGTCATAAAATATTCCCTGACCCCATAGTACACTCTGGCCTAGCCTGGTCTCACCAGGTGCCTAGCCTTTGTGTTCTCATTGGGCTTCGTGCCCATCTCTTATCACAGAGCTTTATTATAATGAGCTATTGGTGTCTGACCCCTTCACTAGGCTGGAAGCTCCCTTACGGGTATGGGCTGTGTCTTCTGGGTACTAGAGCATCTCTCCTAGCTCCTGGTCCTTCGAGTGGATTAGTGCTCTTTTGTAAGACAGGGAAAAGGGAGATCACTGAGAATGCCTGAGCAGTTGGATTCATAGAAAAATACAAGAGTTGGGTCCTGGCAATGAGTAGTTAGGATGTGAAGGGGCAGGGGGAGGGTTTTCCTGCCTGGAGAGTGACTGTGAGCAAGAGTATTGGAAAGAAATAGTAAAGGACACAAGCCCAACAATAGAGGCAAAACATTCTTCCTTGTGGCTAATGAAGATCTAACAAAGTCCATTTTCTTTTGCTCAGTCTTTCCCAGGTCAGAAGGGTAAAAATATTGTATAAATTCAAAATTGGAATTATGAGCAGACAGAAACCTGGATGAGCATTCCAGCTATGAAAACAAGTCTTCTCGGGTCTACATGAATTCATAGGATGAGATCTTTCTCATTGCATACTCCACCCCCAACTCCCCAAAAAGGTCCCTATGCAGTGAGGTCTTGTTGGGGGGGAGGGCGGTGTTCACAGCATGAGGTTGGAATAGCTAGAGTTTAACTAGAATGGTGGGTTTTGGCCTTTGTAATTACAGCTGCTGTAATTTCCCAGGCCTCTTCTTCCTATCAGTGGTCGGTTCCTTGAGGCCGGGGTTGAAGATTACTTTGCAGACAATATAGGGATTACTGTGGAGAGTGGTGCTCAGGGATGTTATCTGGTTAAGTGGATGGAGGGTAGAAAGTATTGAGCAATACCTCCTGTTTGGGACAGGGTTATTCTGAAACAGAAAAATGTCAGATAACACCACTAGTTAGACCAGAATCTTCTGCTTCTTGAGATTTTGGAGGAGAGGATAAAGAGTCAAATGATGAAGGTGATGAAGCCATGAGAGATTTTGTCTGGAAAAACAACTTTTAGACCATGTTTTAAGACAGAAAACATCATATCTATACTCTTAAACTGCTTTGTGCACAGCAGATAAAGACATGCTTATAAAGCAAACCCTAGCAGCATCTATAAGAATCTTAATAATCAAAAATAGTGCCAATTAAATGAATTATAGAGCTATTAATAAATGTAAGAACTAGTATTATAAAACCTCTAGAAGAAAACATGTGAAAATCTTTGTGACCTTGGGTTAGGCCAACATTTCTTAGATTCAACACAAAAAGAATAGACCACAAAAGGAAAAATTGACCAATTGGACCTCATCAAAATTAAAAACTTCTCTTTTTAAAATATCAATTACATCGATTAATTCATTCTAAATATTTATTTTTTATTATGTGCCAGCATCCTCTTAGGTGTTGGATCGTGGCAATGAATTGCATTCCCTCTATTGTATTGGACTAGAGAAAAAAACTGAACATTTTAGAAAGATTTATAATAAGGAATAACACAAAGCATGGAAAATTTTATGAACTAGAGTATCCCTATCATATTTACAAATTTTTCGATTTAAACTCATGGACAGGGTCTAATACCAGGAAATGCTGAGAAATGCTGAGAAACAAGAAGGTGTGTAAGACACCTGTCTGTTGGTGTTCGTTGGGTCTCATACCATGTGAGCAAGAATCCTGGAGATGTGGGTGCAGGATAAAGAATATTAGTGCTGGCCGGGCGTGGTGGCTCACGCCTGTAATCCTAGCACTCTGGGAGGCCGAGGCGGTAGATTGCTCAAGGTCAGGAGTTCGAGATCAGCCTGAGCAAGAGCAAGACCCAGTCTCCACTAAAAATAGAAAGAAATTATCTGGACAACTAAAAATATATATACATAGAAAAAATTAGCTGGGCATGGTGGCGCATGCCTGTAGTCCCAGCTACTTGGGAGGCTGAGGCAGGAGGATCCCTTGAGCCCACCAGTTGGAGGTTGCTGTGAGCTAGGCTGACGCCATGGCACTCTAGCCAGGGCAACAGAGCCAGACTCTGTCTCAAAAAAAAAAAAAAAAAAGAAAGAAAAGAAAAGAATATTAGAGCTTTGGAGGATCGTCTGAGAGCACATTTCACTCCATCTGTCCTATGGGACTTTAGAGTCAGCAGAACTAGATTTGAATACGAGTTTCTTCTATGAGCTGTGGGATCTCAGACTCCGATGAAAATGTCTACTTTATAGAGTTGTTGTAAGGATTAATGAGGTAATAAATGTAAAGTGCAGGGGACATAACTGGGCCTCAGTAAATGGAAACTGTCATTGGATGATGACGATGATGATTGTGATGTTGACAATGATGAAGAAATCCAATCAGGTTCCAAAAATTGACCAGGACGAGGCAGCTTACTTGTTATTCTTGACAAATGTGCCTCCTCCCCCATGAAAATCTTAGGGTCTAAGGGAAGAATGGGCGCACTTCCCTTCCTTCCCCCATTCTGTGCCCAGGACAGGGAACACTAACCAACCTACCCTAGCACTCCTCGGTTAGCTTCAACTGGGCTGTGAATCCCTCTCCAGGCAGCCACAATGGATCCATTTAAAGACGTTGCTGGAGATAAAATATATCTGTCATTCTTGATTCAGCAAAATCCCCCTCCAGACCAGGAAGAGTGATTGTAAGTTTATTTTTCCTACAAGGTTAAAGGCCCCAGTCTAGCCTAAGGAAGGATGCCTAGGGGTTTTAGAAGGGGGCTTAGCCCCACTATAGTGCAAGTTTATTTCTTAAATAATCATTAGTTGATTTGTTTTTCATTTAGTTTAACTCTGTTCTTCTGTTTGTTCTACATTTGGAAGTACACTATCCTTTACTCAACTCATGGGATTTCTTGAAAGTAGGTTTTCGACTTCTCACACCCCCTGCCCTACCTTATAAGTAGAGAGGTTGTTCCTTAGGTTAAGAGGGACCTGGATTCCATCTGAACAGAAAATAGTGTCATGAAGCAGAAAAAAA
>RJWJ010039211.1:0-14576 GCA_004363605.1 Indri indri | reverse complement strand
ACATCCAATAGATGTTATTCTTATATGTACACTTATGTGTTGATCAGTTACTACCAATTTGATGGTGAGTACATGTGGTGCTTGTTTTTCCATTCTTGGGATACTTCACTTAGTAGAATGTGTTCCAGCTCTATCCAGGAGTACACAGGAGGTGCTATATCACCATTGTTTCTTAAAGCTGAATAGTACTCCATGGTATACATATACCACATTTTATTAATCCACTCATGTATTGATGGACACTTGGGTTGTTTCCACGTCTTTGCAATTGTGAATCGTGCTGCTATAAACATTCGGGTGCAGGTGTCTTTCTTATAGAGTATCATTTGATCTTTTGGGTAGATGCCCAGTAATGGGATTGGTGGATTGAATGGTACTTCTAATTGTATCTCTTTAAGGTATCTCCATATTGCTTTCCACAGAGGTTGCACTAGTTTGCAGTCCCACCAGCAGTGTATGAGTGTTCCTACCTCTCTGCATCCACGCCAACATTTATTGTTTTGTGACTTTTTGATAAAGGCCAGTCTCACTGGAGACAAGTGATATCTCATTGTGGTTTTGATTTGCATTTCCCTGATGATTAGAGATATTGAGCATTTTTTCATATGTTTTTTGGCCATTATTCTGTCTTCTTTTGAAAAGTTTCTGTTCATGTGCTTTGCCCACTTTTTGATAGGGTTTTTGATTTTTCCCTAGAACATATTTCTAAAGGAAAAAGTTATTTAGTGTTTAAAGCAATTTTAAGTAGTAGTTTTAGAAGCTCTTTAATTAGTAGAAATAAGCTAACACTTTTCACTTGGATTAAAGTCCAACAGTAACTTCCTTAAAGACCAAACAGTAAGGCTGGGCAAGGGCATGGTGGCTCATGCCTGTAATCCCAGAACTCTGGGAGGCCGAGGTGGGCAGATCCTTTGACCTCAGGAGTTTGAGACCAGCCTGAGCAAGAGCAAGGCCCTGTCTCTACTAAAAAAATAAAAGAAATTAGCTGGACAACAAAATATATATAGAAAAAATGAGCCGGGCATGGTGGTGCATACCTGTAGTCCCAGCTACTTGGGAGGCTCAGACAGTAGGACTGCTTGAGCCCAGGAGTTTGAGGTTACTGTGAGCTATGTCTCAAAAAAAAAAAAAAAAAAAAAAGACCAAATAATGATAAAATAGTCCATGTAAGAAAAGAAAATGCTGCCTGACTACATATTTTAATTGGGGGGGGGATCTATAAGAAAATCTTGATTATAAAAGGTAATTGCAACCATAGATGTATGGTAAGAATGCCATTTTAAATCATTCTGATATTGCAAACCAAGGTAATGGATTTGGAGTGGTTACAAATCATAGGTCACAAAGTACTCTGTGTCTTTTAATTCATTCTTTCATTAATTGTTGAATGCATGTTGAGTCACTGGCACTATTATAGGCTCATCAGATGAACAATAATAATAAAATATGGCTGGCTGTGTTTTAGAAATTATAAACTCTGGTGGGAGAGCAGATAAACACATAGTTATAAAACAGTGCGAAAAGTGGTATGGTGAGAGTCAGTGATGAGTGATTAGTAGATGAGGCACCGAGTCCAGGCTGTCAGGTTCCAAGAGAAGTCTCTAGAGCACCTCACAGCCAAAGAGGAACCTAAAGAAAGTTGGAGATTGGCAGCCACTGGCATTGGGAAGAGGGAGATGGAAGGTCTCCTTGGAGAGGAGGAACAGATGCAAAGGCCATTTCAGAAAAATGTAACCTTCCAAAAACTACAAATAATCACTGGGGCTGGAAGTATTAATAGTAGTAATATCAGGAAGGGTAACTCATAAGGAGCTTTCATGCATGAAGTAGTGAGTCACTAGAAGATTTCAAGCAAATGAATGAAATAATCAGATTTGTGTCTTTGAAAGATGACTTTGACATTTGAGTGGAGTGAAACAGAAATTGGGAAGATATTAATAAGTATTGAAGTAGTATCTGTAAGAAACAATGAAGTCTTAAACTGAAGTTGCAGCAGTGGAAATAGAGATAAGTGATCTGTTTAATGAGAATCCACATCAGTGGGGGACACGGTGAACGAACTCGATTAGGAGAAAATGAGTCAAGATTATTCCCAAATTCCAGGCTTGAGCAACTCAGTGGGTGGTGTTATTGTTCACCAAATACAAAATATAGGAAGAGACACAAGTTTAGGGGAAGGGAGTGTGGCATCGGAGTAGAGAATGGGAAAAATTAGAATAATTTTACTTGTTTCATGTTTAACAATTACTTGTCAATGGACTGAACAAGTTTGACTTTCTCAGTACATTTGAAATAAAATAAATAATTTTTATGCGGCTTTACTAGTAAAACTGAGGTTGACATGACATAGTTATGAAATTTGCCAGCTGTTTACATCCATGCAACTTTGAAAAGTTTAAAACCCAATGTTTGTCATAGACACACAAGTAATTCCGAATTTGCTGTAGTCTTCTATAGATTTTTCTAAATAGATGTTGAATTGCCTTTTTGCTGAATTATTTGAACTTACCTATTGTCTTGTGCAACAATACCACAGTAATTTTATTGTCTTGCACCACTTATTAGAATTGATGTAGCTCAAAATCAGATGCGATTTTAGTATTCATTGGTGGATCTTGCCTGTAGTCATTATTACTGGGATGTTCTAATGATGGTTTTCTATTTCTTATTTCTTGCTCCCTCTTCCCCCCTCCCCCTTTTTTTCTCTCTCTCTCTTATTTATTTATTTATTTATTTATTTATTTATTTATTTATTTATTTATTTATTTTTTAGCACTTCCTTACTTTCTAGCGATTCATCTTGTATTTTTTCTGCTGCAGTGCTGGGAGTTAGCTATGCTCCCTGCAAAAACAGGTCCCTGGAAGTATTGTGGCAAGAGATTTGGAAATAATAGAAATAGAGAAATAGTAGAGAATAGAGAAATAACTGAGATAAGACACAAAGTATAGTTTAAAGAGATGGGAGAGTCAGGGATCCTCTAGCTTTCCCGTGAGCTGTGAGGCCCTGAGTGAAGTCCCGCATCAGTATTTATTGTTGCAGCGATTAGTTGTCAGTGGTTGCAGATTTACACCATAACAGAAAATTCGTTTAGGTTTTAAGTCTCCCCAGAAGTTTCTAGAGATCCCTTAATTAACTCTATCTACGTGAGTGAATGGTTACAAAATTTGTCTAAGATAAACTTCTAAGTCCTAAGATAAAATCATCAATTAGAAGAAAGGTTATACAGAAATATAGAGGCTGCATATTTCTCTATCTAGTTTCTTGTTGATTGAGACAAGTGTTCAGGAGTATAGCAGGAACTGTCCTTGAGGCTAATTGTCTCTAGCTGCAGATGACTCCCAGGCAGGCATTTTTTGATCAATTCTCAACCTGTGACCCCATACCGAGCCCTGTCTTACACAAGTATCAGGTGCAGGCCTCCAGATTTCAAGACTGGTGTCGCCATGCAAACACTCGTGATCGGTGAGATGCCCTCCTGTGGTGAGGCAGCTTTTGATCTGTGAACTAACACGTTCACATATTCCTTCAAGGCAAAGCCCTGCAAAACTCCTGAAATCTTTTATGTCTTTATCTGCCAACACTGCAGTACTAGAACCAACCACTTCTCCAATGAGCCCTGGTTCCTTTTACTGGAGAGTGGTATTTAGAAACAAAGATCTAGGCACAAGGTGTGCTCATTGCTAGAGTGCAACTGCTTCTATCCCCTCTTGGTGAAGAAAACTAGGGCACACATGTTATATCTATACCCACGCATGCATGCACACACAACTATATTTATTTCTGTATCTGTTTATTGGAATATACATATTAAGATATGAGTCCATATTGAGGCCTCTGACCATAATCCAGCACTAGGAAGTTCATTTTAGCCTTCCCCCTTTTCTTATCTTCAACTTCTTTCTTCAATAGTGAGATGCCTCGTTTTCATTATGCATTGCATATTTACTAACCTATTCAACCATAGTATGTAATGAAAACAGTTTCAGCATTCTTGTCCTTCTTGTCCTGTAAGATTTCATTTCTTGCCCTATTCTCCCTCCCTGTATCTCATATCTATCTATTGTCTCTCATCTATTTATTTTTCCCTCCAAGTCTATGTTTCCAATAGTCACATACATGTAGATGACTCCCAAATATAAATCTCCAATCTAAAACTCTCTTTGGTGAGTTCTACATCCAACACATTTACTTGGATGTTGTTTAGTGATTAACATGTGTTACCAAACTGACCAGGTCATTCTACCTCAATCTTTCAAAGCTCCTTATTACTTTTAGCCTAAAAATTATTAAGCTATCAACTCTAAGCCATGCTTAACCTTCCAGATTTAATTCTTGCTTATTCTCCAGCTATATTCTTAGCTTAATCATACAGAATATTATCTGATTCCAGATCAAATCACATTATGCTATGTTGACACTCTCAGCCTTCATACATATTGTTCCCTCTCTCAGCAATGGTCTTTATTCTTTAATTTTTTTCTCCTTTTTCAAAGTTGAGTTTATTTCACCCTTTTTGAGGCCTCAGATCTCTATAGATCTCTGCACCATTCCATATCAACCTGATTATTTACTTATCTGTGATTTCACAGTGTCTATTCACAACTCACAATATCATGCTGTGATGTTGTAATTATACTGTTATAATTGGTTTACATGTTTGTTGCACCTCCCATTCTGCCCCCCCCATCTTAACTATTGGAGTTTTAGAGCAGGGGGCTAGATATTGACTCCCTTGGCACCTATAGGGGCCCTGGTACATAGCAGGCAATAAATGCATATTTGTTGAATAAATAGTCCTAGTCATGAATCTAGAGTTTTGCCCTCATGAAGGCAATCCCAAGTTATAAAACTTCAGCATTTGAGGTTTGTCAGGTCTTTTTTAAGGTAAATTTTTTGGGGGAATATAGCCAGCAAGCTAAAGTTAGAGGCCCTGGCTACATGTTGAAAAAGAGAGAAAACTTGAGTGACAAGGTAAGGTGCTGAGGCATAAGTCTGATCCCATATACATCACACAAATATGGGTCATATGAGGGCTTTGTAAGAATTGAATATCACCATGAAAATGTTTTTCAGATATAGTGGGCACCGGAAATGTGAGAGGGCTCTGCCAATGGGGAGCAATGTGGAAGAGGTCAATAGCATATATGCGTCACTTTAAAATAACTGTTCCTCAGCTAATGGCTTCCTATATTGTATGCCTCTATGACAAATTTCTGGAGGCTGCGGATGTAAGATGACTCACATCCTAAAGATTAAGTACCATTTCTAATGAACACTTGATGGTTGATATATCATAAAATTGATGCTGCGTGACAACCCAACTTCCTTCTTACAAATGTTTTGAAGGGTCATTTCTTAAACACTACCCCTTATGCTCAAAGAAAGTTAAACTTTTGGTTTCACTTTAAAAAGCCATGATTTAAAAAATAAAATAAAGCTTAAATGCAAATCTGCTTTGGGAAGCATTTGCTTTATTATATTAGGCTATGTGCCAAAGACAAAATAAGGGTCAAAGATCTCAGACTGGAAAAAGAGCAAATTGTGAATCAGCATCTTATTCATGATTGCACTGAAAGTCAAGGTCATTTTTGTCCCAGTGGTATGAAGGAAACTCTGGGTTTTGATGATAACTGCAGTGTGAACCTCTTAACTGTTTTCCACTTAATGTACTCTCTGGAGTAACTGAGGCTGTGTGTTGCCTCTCTGAAATGTTAATGACTGGGACCCACAGCAATGAAGCTTGTGGCCAGAGGACTATGCCCTAGAACATTTGGGATTGGCAAATATGGCCCATGAACAAAATCCAGCACACTGTTTTTTTTTTTTTTTTCCAATTTTCCAATGGTAAAATGCACATCTTAACAATTTATCATCTTAACAATTTTTAAGTGTATAGTCAGTGGTATTAAATATGTCCATAATGTTTCATAACCATCACCACCATTCATCTCCTGAACACTTTTCATCTTGTAAAAGTGAAACTCTGTATCCATTAAACAATAACTTCCTATTTTCTCATGGAAACCACAATTCTACCATCTGTCACTTTGATTTTGACTATTCTAAAAACCTCATATAAGTAGAAAAGATCATACTTTTAATTCTTTTGAGTATGTACCCAGAAATGGAATTACTGGATCCTATGGTAATTCTATAATATTATTAACTTTTTGTGGAACTGCCATATTGTTTTCTGCAGAGTCCATAACATTTTGCATTCCTACCACCAGTGCAGAAGGTTCCAATTAATCCACATATTTGCCAACTCCTGTTGTTTTCTGTTTGTATTTTTATGGTAGCCATCTTCATGAGTATGAGGTACTATCTCATTAGGAGTTTTGATTTGCATTTCTCTGATGATTAGTTATGCTGAGTATCTTTTCATGTGCTTATTGGCCATTTGTATATCTTCTTTGGAGAAATGTCTAAGTCTTTTGCCCATTTTTAATCAGGAGTTTGGAGTTTCAGGAGTTCTCTATATATTCTGGATATTAATCCCTTATGAGGTATGTGATTTGTAAATATTTTCTCCCCTTCTGTGGGTTGAATTTTTACTCTATCAATAATTTTTTTGTTGTATAAAATTTAAAGACTTCGTAAAGTCCAATTTGTGTGAAAATCCACATAGAAGAAGGTAAAATTTTAAGATTCCTTGACAGTTTTCTCCTGTTCTTGCTCCATGCTATAGACAAAAGCTGAAATTGTAAATAATGCATGATATGCATAACTTACAAGCACATATGATAATGATATGGGACTGTAATCAGTAGACACATAGTCAATGAACAAACTTTAGCCTCCCATCAAAGATTGTGAAGGCCAAAGTTTTACATCAAAATATGGGTGGTCTAGACATGAGGAAAAAAGGCCATAATATCCATTTATTGAGCACCAATCAGGTAATAAAACTATCTGCTATTTTACTTATGTTCAAAAATAAATGTTTAGGGTGATGGGAGCTGATCATAACCAGAAAGACACAATCCTGAGCCCATAATCCCAAATGCTGAAATCCTGAAGGATCAAAATCCTGAAAATATATTCTGCAAAAAATAATTTAAAAAATTTTAAAAGATATTTATTTAGATTTTTAAAAGGAGATTTATTTAAGAAACATCTGCCATTCAATCCAGCAGTCCCACTACTGGGGATGTGCTCAAAGGAAAGTAAGTCATTATATCATAAAGACACCTGTACCCATATGCTTATCACAGCACAGTTTGCAATTACAAAGGTATTGAATCAGCCTAAGTGCCCATCAAGTGATGAGTGGATTAAGAAAATGTGGTGTAATTGTGCATCTTGGAGTACTATTCAAGCATAAAAAATAATAGAATAATGTCCTTTGTAGCAACTTGGATGGAACTGGAGGCCATTATCCTAGGTGAAGTATCTCAGGAACGGAAAATGAAATACTGCGTGTTTTCACTTATAAGAGGGAGGTAAGCTATGGCTATGCGTGGTCATATGGAGTGTCCTAATGGACACTGGAGGTTCAAAAGAAGGAGGGTGGAAGGAGGTGAGGGATAAAAAACTACCCATTGAGTACAATGTACACTATTTGGGTAACGAGTACACTGGAAGTCCAGATTATACGATTTATCCATGAAACAAAAAAAATTTGTACCCCCTAAATCTATAGAAATAAATAAATAAGTAAAAGAAACATAAAAACATGAAGAACATGTTACAGGCCACTTTATACAATGAAATAGGCAGTAATAACAGGCCAGAAGGAAAATGTATAAATGCATATTACTGTGGTTGGTAATTGTGTGCACCCAACTTTATAACTGCAGTCATCTGAAATATTGTGACAAACAGCTTATGCCTTTTGATGAGATTTACTAAAAACCACAATATTCATGCATTTACACATTGTGTAAACTACTTGAAGAAAAAGTAATTTACATGAAAAATCATTTTTAGATAGTACTTCCTTTCTTTTTAGTTGTGAAGAAGTTAAAGTTATTTATCATCAAATGTGATAATGTTGATCAAACTAGATCAAGAAGTCCTAGAAATGTTGCAAAAGATGATATAAGTAAAAATTTCTGAGCTATATTTCTGAAAATGCAGAAGAAAGTTCTCACAGAATTGTTAAAAAGTCATCAAAATACAGCATCATGTTTACTTTTGTTACATTAGCAGGGAATTAAATTCCCAATAAATTTTCAAAACCTTGTGGAAAACTTGGCCTGAGCTCAATAACTCTACAGAAAATTTGGCACTACAAAGTGATAATGAAGAATGTATGTTATTTAACATACATTGAAAGTTCTAGTCATTTATTGGAAGATGATATAATGGATTCATAATAATTTTTTTTCTAAAATTAAGAATACAGTTGTAACCATGTAGTGTGTGACAGAAACAAATAAATAAAAGTATGAAAGAGAAAGAGAAGAGGGGGAAAAGAGGATGAAGAAAGAACAAATAAGGTAAAATATTTCTCAGATAGGAGCCAGACACATTCTAGACCTCACTTTATTTTAAATTGAACAAGAACAGAAAGCAAGTCAGTGATGCTCGTTATGTTCATTTTATAAATGGAGATACTTTGTTGTTGGAAAAACTGAATTTAATTTATAAACAGCTTTATTGAAATCTTTGGTTATAAAAACAATAACCAAAATCACTATGTTAAGGTATCTAAGTATGTGGAGCATAACTTTTTCAACTAATCAATAACTGGTATCATTTAAGAATTTGAAAACTATGTACACTAAAATGCAGGGAATGCTAACTATAGAGTAATATATCCTGAGATTAACTAGGGGCTTTGTAGGTTATCTAAGTCAATCTACCATATAGTACTGTCAAGATAATCCCACTTATAATGCTGGCTCATGATATTTTACTAAAGAGTTTCCAGAGAGGAAAGAAACTTAGTTGGGACTAACTCCAACATAAAGGACTGAAGGAGAACAAGAAATCAAATTCGGGAATCCAAATATCGGTATCAAGTCCAAAAGGCAGGGGCCATTTCTCAATGGGAGATGGAGCCAGGAGTGAGAAACTAGGCGTATTTGGAACAGAGAAGAGACACCTTGTTGCATTGCCTCAAAGAGCTTTGTGACCGCGGCTCAAATCTGTTACTCAGTGGGCACATGGGCACCTCTGGATGTTTTGGGCTGGCTTAAGGAATCGCAAATCAGCGTGGACAAATGTAGTGGTTGACTTTATCACATCTCAAAAAATCATACAGTCTGCTTTGACATGTCCAGTAACAAAATGGAAGCTAATTTTTGCTCCTTTTAAGGAAGTAGCAGCAAATTCCTACTTTGTGAAAAAGCGACTCTTGGCATTGGCCCCCGATTCTCACTTTGACGCTTCTAAATATCATCTATCTGAAAGAGCAACACAAAGTAAACTCGGCCCTTCTTCTGTAGGAATATTTTAAAGTATTAAATACTAACATTTAATGTTTTCTGGGTTCTTCATTTATCAGGATAAATATCCCAATTCTGTTTCAGTAATCCCTGAAATGAAACGCAAACACATATTTTACCATTCGTATAAACTCTCTTTGCATATACTTCAGCTTCTCTATATGTTACCTAGAAATGATCATAAAAAAGTTGTTTCTTATCAGAGGAAGTAGAATTATCACTTCCAAATTGGAAGCTTTGCTTCTCACCTTTAATATGGCTGAAGGTTATAGCAGATTTTATTAGGAGTGAGGGCAACAGAGCTGTCTCGGATTGAGCTAAGAGTTAATAATCAATTCCTTCCACTAGGCCTTATTCACACACTGCCACTGCTCAGCAAGCTAAGTTTCTTGTACATATGCTGCTGAACATTTGCACTTAATTGACTTTTCTTGAGTCAATATGTAAAAAGCACTTATTCATATTAGTCCATCAAAAGCCTAATAAAAATCAGAATCTTGATGTGGCTATCAAAAAAGTTAATGTGATGAAAATAATTGAGGACATTTTGTGTGGAGAAATAGAGAAATTTATTTTCAAATATTTAAAGATTAGTTATATGAAGAGGAATTAAAGGTCAAGTTTCTGTTAACATCAGAGAATAAACTTGATAGTAGAATATCTGGATTTAAGTACTTGTTCTGTTCTCTTACCATCTTTGTACATTTGAGTAGCTTATATGCTCTCTGAACTTTATTTTTCTGGTTGGCAAAATGGAAATTAGAAAGATTCATGCCTTGAAGCATCGATGAAGTAATGCATTTGAAAATATTTACGATGTTCTAAGTGTGCTTTCTTGGGCAAATCACTTGGCTTCCCCAAGCTTATCTTTCTCATCTGCCAAAGATTTGTTCATTCATTTATGCATTTGCCCTGTCCTTTTTTCCTCACTGAGCAATGGTGCTTGTCTCCTCAAGTGACAGAGACCACCATGTTCTCCTATGTTTTCTTCCTCCAGGGAGTAACTTGGGGCAATGGAAGAAGTCACATCTTTTGCTTCCATTCCACATAGATGTTTCATAATTTTTTTCCTGTGTTATTAGTTTCTAACAGTGGGAGAGCAATCCTGACAGCTTTTAATCCTTTGTGGGCAAAGTCTCTTGTATTCTGTAGTGCTTTATTCACTCAATGTGTATTTAATGTATCTAATTCCTCACCAAACATGGCAATGTACTAGCATATTTGATTAAATATGAATAAAATACAATCCCTTTTTCCCAATAATCTTAAAATCCTGGGGGAGGGTGGAACAAAACAGGCAAACACAGCAATAAGTGTAATATGATACATTATATACCAATTGGTACATGTTACTCTTAATATTATTTGCAAAGTGAATGTCAAAATATCAGTAAAGACTGATCAAAGACATTGGAGAAGGCTTTGTAAGGAGGTGATATATTTAGGTCATTAAATATAAAATGTCCAATTTTGAGCCAAAAATGTAGTTTATTATATCTCAAACAAGAAGCAGTACAATTAATCAAAGTATACACCTAAACTATCAACACAGTTTTGCCATCTTAACGGTAGCTTGTTTATGCCAGTAGCAAAGAAGTCTGGAGAGCGAGTGGCAATGAAATCATGAAAGGTGTTTTCCACAGCTTGTTGAGAATTGAATATTTTTCCTTGCAAGAAGTGGCCCAAAGCCTGGAGAAGTGGTAGTCAGTTGATGCAAGGTCTGGTGAATATGGTGGATGACAGAGAGTTTCCAAGTTCAGCTGCTGTAGTTTGAGTAGCGTTGTTTGTTCTACCTGTGGTCAAGTGTTGTCTTGCAAGAGGACTGACCTGTCTATATTGATCAATCTTGGCTGCTTAATCACAAGCATCCTCATCATTTCATCCAGTTGGTTGCAGTAGACATTTGCTGTAATCGTTTGACAAGGTTTCATGAAGCTGTAGTGGATAATACCAGTGTGGGACCACCAAACAGACACCATTAATTTTTTTTGATGAATATTTGGTTTTGGACTATGTTTTGGCACTTCATCTTTATCCAACCATTGGGCCAAATGCTTGTGATTGTTGAAGAATCCGTTTTTCATCACATGCAACAATATGGTGTAGAAATGGCTCGCCCTATGTAGTGATGGCAAAGAAAGGCAATCTTTAAGACGATTTCTCTTCTAATGCTGGTTTGATTCATGCAGAACCCATCTATCCAGTTTATTTACCTTGCTGATTGTTTCAAATGGTCCAATACTGTTGGAACGGTAGCTTCGAATCTTGCTGCTAATTCCTGCATAGGTTGAGATGGATGTGCTTCCACTGTAGGTTTCAGCTCATCATTATCCACCTTTGTCTCGGGTCATCCACGTGGCTCATTTCCAAGATTAAAGTCACCAGAGCAGAACTTCTCAAATCATCGGCGTACTGTGCGTTCATTCACCACATCCTTCCCAACCACTTCATTGATATTTTGAGCTGTCTGCGCTTCATTAGTTCCATGACAGAACTCATATTCAAAAATAACATGAAATTTTGACTTATCCATGGCTTCACAAAAATTGCTTTAAAAAATAATGTGAAAGAAAATCACAAGCCAAAATGTGGATTTGAAAGATTGAGGATGTACCTTCACAATAAAAATAAAACAAGAAGTGTCAAAGTGAAATGTCAGAGAGATCAACTGTCAAATTTAAGGAAATTGGACATTTCATACTTAATAACCTAATGCTTGATACAGATCTGGAAGTGTGAAAAGCATTTTAATTGATGTAAAAGAGATGGAGAGTTTTCCATTAAGCTTTCCCCAGTCCCTCCAGTCAGAATTTGCTGCCCACTCTGTCGTATTTTGTTTTCAGATTTATTGTATCAATTATCCCTGATTGCTTTATAGTATAACTGTAGGTGGATCGTATCACCTCCGTAACAGCAGGCTCCTTGGAAGCAGGAACTATCACTAAGGTGATTCGTCTTTGCATCGTTTCCCTTCAAATTTAAGTTTAAAGTCCTCTTAATCTAGTAATGCATCTTCTGCCTTTTTGCCAAATGCAACAAATCTGAGCAAATAGTATTTATGAAATGAGACAGAAACTGAGTGTTGAATAGGGGATGAAGGGTTAGGGAAGGATCAATGACATCAAATATCATTAAATTGCAGGTCAAATCTCATTATAATATTCTTGGAGGGATTTGCTAAATTTTCTGTGTTTTACTGTATTTTTTCATATTAGGAACTATTTGAAGTAAGCAGATCACTGAAACAGATTGTTGGTAATCTTTTCCCTAATCAGAGATGTTTAATTTTGTAGTGTTTGTTTTAACAAGTGTGAGCTATACTAAACTTGGTCATTTATGTGAGATGTTTTCTGCAAAAACAGACAATTGCTTATAATGATATGAGAAGGTTTGAAATTGAGGTAGGAATATTCTCTAGCACCCACAGGGGAATTTGGAGGAGTAATCAGGACAAATATAGAAACAACTACAGTCTTCCCATTTATCTAAACTTCAAAGTTCAGGAAAACTGTAACATAAATAAATTAAAAATAGAGAATTACAGATTAGAGTCCTAAAAGAGCAGGAAAATTATATATTACACTTAAAATTTTATCTCACAGAATATTACAATAAGTAAATATTTAGAAATTAGTGCATTTTATTTAGTAAAATGATACATACAGTTTTGAACAATAATAAATAATGTAATTAATGTAGATTATTATGATTTTTTTTGTGAGAGAAGCTCTAGTAGGTTGAATAATGGCCACCCTAAAATATCAAGTCCTAATTCCTGAAATGTATAAATGTTACTTTATTTGGGAAAAGGTCTCAATGCCATTGCTTCAATGGGACACATATTAACTGCTAGAGAAAGGAGCATTTAATATTCATTAATAAATCTTAAACTTTAATTATATTATTTCATAATTATTACTGTGCCTAGATTTCAGCTACAATGATTGAGAAGCAAGTGTTTATTATAACATTATGATTTCCAATAATTTTTAAGATTTGAGTAGATCACATAAAGACTTACTAGCAGTATTTGTAGAAATACACCAGAAAGTCTCATTTGAGATCTAATTAAGGCAATCCATGAAGTAATTAATATAAACTTACAATTTTGAGAAAAAGAGAGAAAAAAAGGGAAACCTTTCTCAGTTTGACACCTCAAAGCTGAAGAAATTTCAATCCTTTTCATCAAAACAGATTCTTTTGCTTAATGAAGACTACATTAAAAAACATGAGGTTTCGTATTTATTCCCTTCTGTCTTCTAGGGTCTTTATCATTATGCATTAAGACTTCATTCTCCAGAATCCACAGGATCATTACAGTAAGAATGAAATAACTGGAACATCAGTTTAGACGCAGGCTACAATTTGCAAGCTCGGTCAAAATAATTTTTGTAATAGGTCATTCCTTGAAGTTCAGATTAAAATTACTATTCACGCACACAAAGAAATGAAACAATTTAAATCAAAATGATAGTTAAACAATCTCATCTCAGTAGCATCCATCATAAATCATTGGTATACTTAAAAAGACTCTGGTAAATAATTCAACAAATATTTCTGCCTCATATTTTTCACAGTTATAAATGGGAATTAGGGTATACCTATCCACGTACAAATATATCTAATAAATGAAGCCTGAAAATAAAAAGCATCTTAATAAATTACCTCCTAAATCAGTCTAGTGGTAATATGAGTAGCAGATTAAAAATAAAGCCCCCAGAACAGGTCTGCATGGGACAGAGCAAAGAGCCCTGGAATAGAAACCAAGTGAATGAGGATCCAGCTGTTGAGTATGTTTTCATTACTGATGTAAGAAAAGGAAAATCACTTCAGTTTCTTGAATATTAGTCGCCCATTTGTCTGATGAAGAAGGTTAACTAAAGTTCTCTGATGTCTAATTTGAAAGACTCTACACTCCTCAATTGTGAATTTTTTGTAGTTTTATGGGCATAAAATTCTATGCATAGCATTTGACTTTGTGTCAGGCAGTCTTCCAAGCACTTTGCAGATAATAACCGGGCGCATTTGTCATGATGGCATTTTGGCAACTAAATTTGTCCATTGAGAAATAATTCACATTCAATTCACCCACTTAAAGTGTACTGTTCAATGACTTTAGTATATTCATAGAGTTGCGCATACGTCACCAATGTCAATTTAGAACATTTCATTTCCCCCAAAAC